>CABHPR010132413.1:8441-43614 GCA_902168415.1 Peromyscus melanophrys
AGAGAGAGAGAGAGAGAGAGAGAGAGAGAGAGAGAGAGAGAGAGAGAACAAGCCATGTTTAAATGCAACTATTGTATATGCTAAATGGTTGAAAGTGGGGAGAGTGCCAGGCTCTGGTTTGACTGGATTTTCTAAAGCGTAAGTAAGAGGTACAGAAAGAAGATGAGTTCTTTGATAGATGTCTTCCCTTGGGTTGTGCACAGTTGCCCCCAGAGTCCCTCTCTTGCCTAATGAAGGGGTTTTATTCTGCTCACACTCAGAATTGTAGCCTGCTTGTTTTTCTAGAAATTGACATCAAATTCATGAGCCCTAATAAAGAGAATGGATCTCTAAAGAGTTAGGAAATGTGTATGGGAACAAATGATGGCGTAAGAGGCAGCAAAGAAAAGTGGTGCCCAACTCTTTTTCTAGATAGATAGTTCAGCAAAATAAGGCTATGAGATGTAGCCAGCCTACTACCTGTTTTTGTCAATAAAGTTTTATTGGAACACATTCATTTACATTTTGTCCATAAGTTTTGTATCCCTATAGTGTGAGAACTGATTTGTTGTGACAAAGATTTAATAGCTAATAAATCTTACAATATATCTTACCTTTCACTGAAGTATCTGTTTTTGTTTATTGTCTATCACTTGTACCAGCCATATGCCATACACTTTCCTTTCTGGGATTTTGTAAGTGACGCTCTGTCTTTCTCTTTGCTAACTCACCCCTGTTGTTCTGAAGACAATGTAAGTGTCATTTCTCCCATGATGCCTTGTTTGGCCTTCAGAAGCTTAGCTAGGTGCCCGTTCTTGCTTCAGAAGATCCAGAACTACCCACAAGGATGCGCCTCCACACTGACAGCTTCGAACAGTAATTGTCCTATGTCAGAATTTGGGTCCCCAACTAGACCCCAGGCTCCTCGAGGGCAGGGATTTACCCGTTAACTCTGAATTCCAAGTAGTAAGTCTGTAATATTTAGATTTAAACTTGATAACTTCATGGCAAGGTTTACTGATAGTAAGCCAATCAATAAGTGAAAGTTGGTAATATTATCTGGGTGAGATGATCTGGATTTCCAGATATACCTCAAACAACTGATTCAATTTTCTTTTCCCCTGAGATGTGGAAATCTTCACGGTCATGTTTGCACACCATGAAGTATTTACCTCTGTCCTCACATTCTTGTTTCGGCTCTTTGCATGGTCATTTCCAGCAGGCCCTGCCCCTCACGTTTCTCGCAAGCCATCGGAACCTTCTGTGCGTTTCTGCCACTACCCTTTCATTACCACAGATGCACGCTTACGACTTAGCATCACAGGCATTTCCTCCTCAGTCTCTTCCACTCTCTTTTGAGGCAAGGAAAAAAGTTCCCTAGGAGAAATTATGTAACTCTAGAAATAGCAGCCAGCACTTGAGACATCCTGTGACAGCAAAAAGCCAAATTCCAGATGTGGGATTTTGATTCTCCAACGGAGTGTGTGCAGAGAAGGAGGGATTGGAGTCTAGTCAGGAACTCCTTAGACATTTACCAGTTGCCCTGTCCACAAAGCAGAAATCCAGACAGGCCTGGAGAGGGGCTTTGTGGCCCAGGCCCCGGGAGTGGTACCTCTGGTCCATTTGCTCAGAAGACCACTGTCCACTGGTGGACTTTCTCAGGCTTGGCCCAGGTTCTCAGTAAGCGCTTACCCTAGAACTTCTGAAGTAGGGCAATCAGGACAAGGTGTTTGGAGTTTCTTTTAAAGAAAAGTAACTATTTTTCTTTGTGGTCTTCTGGGTATGTTGAGTAAGTGACTTACTTTATATGAAGTCACTGCTCATTTTCCTGGTTTAGTTTCGTCATAGTTGGGATTTTTCACACCATACCCAGGCATGCTTTCAAGTTTTGTCAGGAAGTAAACAACCAAAGCTCCTAAATAACATTCATCAATAATTAGTGTACACAGACATGTGAGGGTTTCTAAAGGAAAAGAAGGAGACCCAGGGCTGGGCAAAAATGAGGTTCAGCTGGAGAACAAAAAAAATTCTTTGTTTTGTTGTTTGAGAATAGAGTAAGTTATTGAAAGCGGTCACTGAGAAACACAGCTAAGTTGTTGAAGCTTTCAAAAGAACTGTGTTCTGTCCCCAGTGTAGCAGCAAGGAAAACAGCTTTTGATTGCAGTGAAATTTGGATCAAGTGTCCCGCAATGACAGGGTGAAGAAATAGTTGCACTTAAGAGACACTGAGTCATGGAGGAAAGGACACTAATTCTGGAATCAATCAACGAGCTAACACAGAACTGCTCCGCTCAGGCCATGTGGTTTCCCTGTCTTCCCTTTCAGCAGGAGACCCATACTGTCCCCTGTGTCTGGAAGAGAAAGTTCCCTGTAGTTCATGTCAAGAGACTTGAAATCCCCATGACCAGGGCTCATTAGAAAGGATGCAGGGCAGGAAAGGTGGGCGCATTGAGGAAAAGTCCCTGACTTTGTCAGAGCAGTCACCCCAGATTTGCTAGAAGCTACCGTAGAGGATTTTTGAGAAGGACCAACATTCTAAAGCTTTGCACAAAGCCTTTGGGGGACCCCTGGCTGCCCCCTGACTATACAGAGTGGAATATTCTTGCTTATATAATTTCTGCCCAGGTTTATTAGGGTATTTCTGACACCCCTTTGTCAATTCTTCCTTTCTCAGCCTCAGCACTGCTGCCCTTGGGGCAGGATGACTCAGTCCCAGGGCCCAGTGCTGGGCTCTGGGATTTTTGTACCCTCCCTGGCCACCACCCAGTGAGTGACAGTGGCACCCTGTCTTAGTGCTTTGGGCTGCTGTATAAGAAAACACCAGCATCAGGCTCATGAGCAACACTTTAGTTTCTCACATTTCTAGAGGCTTTGACGTCCAAGGTCAAGTTCCCTGCAGCCTGGAAAGGACCAAACACACCATAGACAGCTGTATTTTCAAACTAACCTCAGTGGACGAGATGCAAGGTCTCTCTCTCTCTCTCTCTCTCTCTCTCTCTCTCTCTCTCTCTCTCTTTCTCTCTCTCTCTCTCTGGTTCCCTTTAGTTTTTCATTTTGGTCCTTGTAGTACTGGAGATTGAACTCAAGGCCTTGTGCATGACAGACAAGGACTCTACCACTGAATGACATTCTCAGCCCATCTTTAGCTCATAAATTTTGAGAAAGGGCTTTGCTAATTTGTTCAGGCTGGCCTAGAAACTTGCTGTCCTCCTGTCTTGGTCTCCTGTGCACCTGGTGTTACAAATGTGTGGTACCAAAGCTGGTCAGGCCTCTTACAAAGTGAACTCAAGCAGGAGGGCTCTAGTCATATAACCCGATTATCTCCCAAGACCTGGCTTCCTAACACATCACCTAAGGAGGGAAAAGGTCAATATGAGTTTTGAAGATATATAAACATTTACTTATATTTATATAAGGGTACATTCCCGGTCTCAGACACTAAAGTCAAAAATGTCTCCAGACATCACTAAATGTTCCTGAGTGGGGGCAAAAAGAAGCCCTGGTTGAAAAACCACTGGTTCACTTGATAGAGCATAGGTCTTTCCTCCCCACAGCCCAATGTCTGGCCTCGTCTTTCCTTCTCCCTGCCACCGAGGCAGGCTGGTCTCCAACCTCTCAGGTACACACTAATCCAGGCCCTTTACCCCTTGCTCAGGGGTCTTTCTCCTCTAGAAATGCCATGGAGGAACACAAGGGACTATGCAAAATGGAAGCCTATGCACTGAAAGTGCTTTCCTTTAGTGACTTTAAAACAACATTATGGTAGTCTTGTCCTGGATTTGTGTTCAAAATCCTCAGGCACAGTAGCATTCAAGTTCATGCGCGCAGAGTTTCTGTGTGGCATAGCTGTTCCATTTGGTTACCCAGCTTTGGAGTTTGGGACTCGAAGAGCACATGTGAAGTGGAAAGGATGGAATTCCCTGGTCTCTAACTCCAGTAAGTGCTCTGAGACTCTGCAAGCAGCCCCTCAATGCTGCCACTTTTCAGACATTTAAAGCCTTTGCTCAGATGGACAAAGGTGACTTACAGCATCCACCCACTCTCAACATTCAAGCTCAGAAGAAACCAACCGGCTATATGACTGCCCTGTAATGACTCAGCCAGGGCAACTGGAGCTCAGTGTCAAGTGGGATGCAGGAATGCATCTTCAGCAGCACTCGTGATGAGAATGTTAAAGGGGTCATTAGAGTGTATATGGGGGGTGGAGAAGGGCGGCAACTTTCTGGCTAGCTGACTTGAGTGGCAAGAGCTCTGTTCTGTCCCTGTGCATTTGAATGGATATATCTTACTTAAGTAATGACAATATTTGAGAATAGAACACTGACTGTCCCAGGAATTGGCTCATAACATAACAACCCCCCTGCTGGGAGGTGGTGGCACACGCCTTTAATCCCAGCACTCGGGAGGCAGAGGCAGGCGGATTTCTGTGAGTTCGAGGCCAGCCTGGGCTACCAAGTGAGTTCCAGGAAAGGCGCAAAGCTACACAGAGGAACCCTGTCTCAAAAAAACAAAAACAAAAACAAAACAAACAAACAAACAAAAAAAACAAAAAACAAAACATAACAACCCCTAACAACACATCAAGATAGGAAGAATTCACTTTGTCCTTGTCTTAGTTAGGGTTTCTATTGCTATGAAGAGACACCATGACCATGACAACTCTTATAAAGGAGAGCATTTAACTGGGGCTGGCTTATAGTTCAGAGGTTTAGTCTGTTATTGTCATGGTGGGAAGCATGGTGGCATGCAGGCAGACATGGTGCTAGAGAAGGAGCTGAGAGTTCTACATCTGGATTGGCAGGCAGCAGGAAGAGAGAGTTCCCTACCGGGCTTGGCTTGAGTTTCTGAAACCTCAAAGCCCACCCCTAATGACACACTTTCTCCAAAAAGACCACAGCTACTCCAACAAGGCCGTAGGTCTTAATTCTTCCAAATAATGTCATTCCCAATGGGGGAGGTATTTTTATTCAAACCACCATAGCCACTTACCAGAAACCATTAGTGTCTACTAATAGATGGCTCTACTTAACTTCCTAGCAAAACTACAGTTACACACTTGGTCACATGCACACTCACACTAGCAGAGACTGACTACTTTATTACCTTCCATGAAAAATGCAGTACCTGGTGCAGGCAAGCATCTTACTTAGCACTATTCTATGTAATTTGTTAGTGGTTAGGTAGCTTTTGGTTCTGAAGAGGTTAGAAATACATGTGAGTGCATATGACAATTATGACAATTATGTGTATTGACGAAAGAGATTGGAAATACATGTGAGTGCGTATGACAATTATGTGTATTGACAAATAATGACAAATTACTAAGGCTCCATCTTGGTTGCACAGTAGAAGCAGCTTAAAGGTTGCTTAATGGCCAATTATATATGTCAATTTGATTGAGCCACAGTGCCCAGATATTTGGTTTGATACTAGTCTGGATATTTTTATGAGGGTGTTTTTGAATAATACCAACTTCTGTACCATTATGCATTCTGAATAAAGAAGGTCACCCTTCTTAATGTGGGTGGGCCTCACCCAATCAGTTGAAGTCCTGCACAGAGCTGCACACTGATCTCCTGTGAACAAAGGGAATTCTGCAGGCGATGGCCTTTGGAGTGTACTACAGCATGGCTCTTTCAGCCAAGGGGGCCCGCCCTGCAGATTTTGGGCCATCTTCCACAGTCACATGAGCCAAGACTTTCAAATCAGTATCTATTTATTCATATCCCAGAGATTTTCTTTCTTTGTAGAAACCTGATTGACCCATGTCCTAGCTCTTTTCCCAATCATTCCAATGCAGCTGGCCCGGGGTGGCCAGAGAACAAATTATCCGGGGGGCGGGGGGAGGGGGAGGGTTATTTTTAAAAGATCTCTGGGTGATTTGCATGTGACTCTGCTGGGGCTTCGCTGTCTCCTCACATAAAGCAGGCCCTGCTTCACATCACCTCACCAACCCTGCCTTCACACGGCTAAGTGACTGTGGGCACACAGCAGTATAGTATTCTATGCAGATAAGTACAGTCCAGACTGCTGTTGAGGGTAGGCAGGCTGAAGATGTCTCATGCAAGGAGGCACGGGAAGGCATATTTCCCCTTTTCTAGGTGTGTGTGTGTGTGTGTGTGTGTGTGTGTGTGTGTGTGTGTGTGTCTGTGATATATCTTCTGTTTCTGTGACGATCATGTTGTATGAAACACAACTCTGGAAATAGGGTGCTACTCCTACCCCCCAACCAGCCTTTGACACTAACCTTTGGCTTTTCTTTTTGGACAAACAACCCAGTCTCAGCAGTTTGCCTTGTGTGGCCCAGAGCCCTGGGTCTGACTTGAGTTCAGCACATCAAGGGCCTAGCCAGGATGGGTGGGACCCTGGATATTAAAGATTCAGATCTCTGTGTAGGGGGACTCTCTGGGACTTTAGATGAAGTCACGAGTCACTCAGGAGATGTTGGCGAAACAAATTGATACTGCTGCTGAGTAAGGACCAGGAGACATATGTGACTGATTTTCATGGTTGGCACAGGGGCATATTCTTGCCTGAGGCTAGTGGCTGGGGCTCATGTGTGGATGAAAGTGATCCCTTCCGGCCACCGTGGGCAGTGTGGTGGTGATGGCGCATTACTTTAAGCCATTCTCTTCCTGGCAGGTATCAGAGTGCCTGGCTATGAAGTGGGCTCCCCCATGCAGTTCATTCTGGGATACCCGAGAGGGCTATGGAATACTATTTTTCCTGTACTCTGTCATTCTGAGTGAAATGTATTCTGGATATTTAAAACGCGTGTCCTGTAATTTATGGCAACATAAACAAAATCAGAGCAGCTTAGATTGAAACTACAAAGACGGAGGAGACGGCAGAGACACGCGGGCGTGGCTAATGCAGTTAGCAGCATTCATCTTGGCTTGCACAGCATTCATCTCGGCTTGCACAATTTGCTTGCATCCAAGTAGTGAAAACAGTTGGATTTGCTTCTATCCTACCTTGGAAGAGGACATTCTGAAAAAAAAAAATTGCTTTAGATTTACTTGTTTTTATTTTATGTATGTGAGTGTTTTACCTGCATGCGTGTGTACACCATGTGTGGGCAGTGCCCCCGGAGTCCCAAAGAGGGCATCAAATCCCCGTGAACTGGAGTTATGGACAGAGGACATTTTTAATAGTTCAAAGAAAGTGCTTCACTTGAAAGCACTGAAGATGACAAAACCTATATGCAAATATGTTCAGAAATTTATATTAGATAGACTAACTTTCCGTTACCCAGGAAAATAAGCTATTTAGATGGTATTTAATAGAAATCACAATACAATCTTAAAATTTCTGATCAGCTAATTTCTTCTTATACTTATGGTCTGCCTCTGGGTTAGGCTTTGTGCTAATCCCTGCACAGGTACAATGCCTGCCCTAATCAGGCTTATATGGAAATGCTATACAGGGCAATGATTAATATGGTATATAAATTCTACTCTGTGACAGAGGTCTAATATGTACATAAAACACTCCAAGGTTCAAGTTCCCCATAAGTAAAATAGAGGTGATGAAGGTGATGACTGTGTTGGGTAGCTTTCTAGCACTGTGGAAAATACCTGTGATAAATCAGCATCAAGGGGAAAAGGTTTTGGTGCACAGGTTTGGAGGTTTCAGTGGGTGATTGTTTGGATCTGTTGTTGGACCTGTGGTGAGGCAGCATCTCCTGGCGGAAGCACTTGGCTGAGAGCACACACCTGGTATTAGGAGACTGGGTAAGCATTAGCAACGACGGCTGGGTCAGTTGCCTTTTCCTTGCTCTGACTAAATACCTGAAGGAACCAACCACTTACGGGGTGGGGTGGGGCTTCTTCCTCATGGTTTGTGAGATTTCAACCCACAGTGCTTATTTCCTGACTCTGGCCCTGAGATAAGGCGGATCGTCATGGCGCAGGTGCGGGCAGTGGAGGAGGCAGCTTACCTCATGCCAAACAGGAAGCAGAGAAGAGAGACAGGTCAGAGCTGGGGTCAAGATACTCTCAGAGACTCACCCCCTTGCTCCCACCAGTGACCTTTCTCCAGCTGGTCCTACCTCTTTGTTTCCAGAACTTAATAGCACCATCACCCAGGAGCCGAGTGTTCAGCACAGAGTGTGTGGAGACACTTCACACTCAAATCATCATCATTATCATAATGAGTATGTAATCAGTTTAATCAGCTGATAGATGTTAGCCCTCAAACAGTTGTGGTAGACGCTTTCAGAGACACAGGAGCAAAACTTCATGGAGGTCAGAAGAGGGAGAGAGGAGCCCTAGGAGAGTCTTCTTGGAGAGTGGCCTTCCAAATGGATCTGACTGCAAAAGGCAGTGTGGCCACACAGCCCTGGCACGCACACGGCCCAGAAACTGGACAATGTGGAGCACACTGGGCCTCAGACAAGGCCAGCTGGCCGAGGGAGGAGGACACGTATGAACTGAGATGGAAAATGTAGGCTCTGTCACCAGCACCTTGAGTACATTCCAAATGTTGATGTTGGGTTTGGTGGGTGGGGAAGCCCCTGAAGGATTCTGAGCTGTGAACGCCATGGTAGGGGCTGTCTTTTCTAGAAGGCTTTCTTTCAGGGGTTACCCAGGGAACGCATAAAATATTGGCAGAGTCATTGGTTCTGGGATTTAGAATGAACTCAGAGCCAGACCACAGTCCAAAGTGGATGAGATCTTGGCTCCAAGGCTAAGGATTAGCTCAGACCTGAAAACTCACAGGGGTCAGATTCGGCTGGTCTGGTCCCCACGTCAACAGCAGCGCCAACAATGTCCGTGTTTTTGAAGTAAACTCACCCCTCCACCTCCACTCCCTTCCCTCGGTAACAGGGACAGGGGACTGGCAGAGAGTGACAGCTCACAGCCTACACCTGGGGCAGAGCCAAACTGGGTGTGACTTATCCCAACTTGCTAACAAAAGTTGTAGCATCCTGCATGTTTCCTTCACCAGTTCTAAATGGGGGCAAAGCGTGACTAGGGGACAAGGTTACCTTGTGATGGCTCTTTGGGGGGGGGGGAAACAGCGTCTCTCAACTCTTTCTATCGTGTTCTTTATATTCTATATAGTATCCCTGTGAGCTTCAGTGTCTGGAAGCAGAGAGACCTTGATTGGCATCTTAGACCCACCTGGCCTCAGACTCCCCCATCACTCCTAGGGCTTCACTTTCACCATACATAATCGCTGTCAGAGTGTAAAGAGGCGACAGGTCAGTTTTGGTGCTTTTATCTGTAAGCCACCGGGAAATTCAACCCTAAGTAATCAAATGGCAATGGAATTTTCTAGTTTGGGGAAGAGGGAGCTGAGGGTGTGGTGGCGTCAGGGATGACCTGTGTTGTGGAGATCAGACATTTAATTCTGTCATGCACGGTGGTTGTTCTGCCCAGACCTGCTCCCCTTGAGCTTGGAGTAACGCGATGGCCAACGCTCCACACACAGCCTCACCTTCACCCGGCTCGGTGGGGCTGCTTCTGATCCAGGAACAATCTTCAGAAATGCCCATGCAGGTCCCTGGCAAGTCCTACGGCCTTGTGAAACTTTCCTCTCTGTGCCCACGTTTTTTTAATTTGTCAAATTTCTGACAGTAAGTACTCAGACGGACGTGGCGAGAACGTAACAACTGATGGTTAGCTCACTTCGGTGTTTTCCTGGACCATCTTCAGGAGCCTGCTGGTGAGTCACAGGGTAAATGTAGTGGGTGTGCCTAGCTTCAAAAAAGAGAAACATGCCAGAGCAGGAGTGAAGAACAAATGCCAGCGTACACTGCATGCCGTTAGCAAATGCTGCTTTGTGGAGCTGTTTATTAACTTTTACATGTATTCATACGGTACATGACTGTAATAGAAAAGTTGGTAATAGTTTGTGAAGAGAGGTTGGGAAGCATTAGCTTGAGCTAATTAGGGTGAAAGGCTGAGGCAGGAGCCATTCTTCTCACGAGGGCCCTGGGAGAGAGGGGGAAGATGCTGAGGAGAAACATGAATTGCAAACCCTTCTGTAGGATTTACTGCCTGCCAGGCACTGACTGAAGATCTTGTGTGTGCTCATGTGCGACCCTCGCAGTGTCCTTGAATCAGTCATCCGTAGCCACCCAGTTTTGGAGAATTAAACTGTAGGAGTAGGAGAGAAGCTGAGTGACTGGGGCAAAGCCACGCAGCTGGTGGTGACAGGCTGAGTTCCGACCCCAGCAGCCTGGCTCCAGAGCCCACAGCTTCTCAACTGCAAAGTGAAACTCCACCTTCCGCGCTCCTACACGGATTTAGAGTGTTTAGCGTGCTGCGAGGTGTCCACAAGCCCTCCCCAAACGTCACCACTAGGAACGTTATTTTGGAAAGACCAATATGCAATCATGAACTAGGCTTCTCTGATGTCTTCTCTAGACCAAGGTCCGGCAGACCAGCTCACAATGGGAAGGGAGTATATATTTACTGTTCCTTGACTTATGCTTAGCAAAGGAGAGACAACTACGCAGCCTACTCAATTTGGGCCGCTGTGACGAAGTTCTCAAGACTAGGTGACTTACGAGCAACGGTTCCGGTCAGTTTTCTGTTACTGTAATGGGTACCCAGGGTAATCAACTTAGGAAGAGAACAGGATCCTTTTGGCTCACAGTAGGGCAGATCCTAGTCCATAACACGCTGTCCCTATTGCTCTGGACATGTGATGGCACAATACACTGTACTGGGACTGTGTGCTGGGACAGAGCCATTCACCTCACGTTGTGTGTGTGGAAGAGAGGAAGAGGGCTTCAGTCTCCTCGTGTCTCCAGCGATCTGAAACCTCATAGGAGGCAACACATCTAAAAGGTTCTTCCGTCTCCCAGCGGTGGCAAGCCAGACACCACACCTTTAACCCTTGAGCCTTTGGGAGACATGCAAGTTTCAACCATAGCAACAACAAATAATGAACTTCCCACAGTTCTGGGGGCTGGAAGCCCAAGCTGAGGAGTCAGTGTGGTTGGGCTCAGGTGAGGGTTCCTTCTTGGTTGTAGATGGATGACTTCTCCTTGTATCCTCATGTGCCCAACAGAAAGCAGGTGAACTCCACTGGGCTTTTGTTCAGGAGGCTCCCATCCACCCAAAGGTTCCACCCGACAGTCAGGGGTTAAGATTTCAACAGATGAAATTTGAGGAGACGTAAACAATGAATCCACTCTATCATGTTATCCTTGAAAGAGCTTGTGAGGCACAGTTGCCTTTCTAAGGGGGTGTGAGTGAGTGTGGGGTGGTGCTGGGCCGGGATGAAGCTGTTTTCCTGTCAAACCCTCTGCTGTTCAAGGCATGCGAAGCATCGGCCTCAGTGCTGTGCATGGAAACACACAGTAGGAGCACCGAGAATATGTGGAAGATCCGGGGTCAGCTTGACATCAGTGCTTAGTAGGCTTCGTGGTCTCCTCCTGGAATAATTGAAAGAGAAGCTAAAAAACTGAAGCATGACCTTTAAGTGCCCTGCTGAAAGCAGGGACAACAAAGAAATACCCCAGAGGAGCCTGACCTTATTTTATATGAGGCCATCTTGGTGAGGCTAATGTAATACAGTAGAGGAAGGATTTTTTTTAAAAAGTCCCAAGAGGACTAATAAAATGGCTTTGAATTTCATTATGTAGTAGAAAGAGGCACAAATCCAATTAGCCACAAAATGAGACTTTCCCTATCTCTTCCCTGAAGCTGATCCAAAGACAAGCTGTGCCCATGCATGTGCTGGGTCTGCCTTGAAGGTCTCCATTGTGAAGAAAGATGGTCTTGTCAAGTTTTCAGACTTTAACTTTCTCCTCTGTAAGATGCAGATGAGAGGAGCCTGCGCTGTGGTTTTGCTGGATGGAGGGCTGTGCTCTCTATTCAGCATCGGGCACACAGTGTGATCGATGTTGCAGCGTGGCCAAAGACAGACTGACTGTCTCTAGATGACACGGAAGACTTCCTGAGTGTGTGTGTGTGTGTGTGTGTGTGTGTGTGTGTGCGCGTGTGTGCTTGTATGTGTGCATACTTAGATGGATTTGTACAGATAGTGGAAACTGGATGGGCAGGAGGCTGGGTGGCATGCCAGAACATAGAAAAAGATCTTGTGTTTTTGTGTGTTCAAGGAATGACAGGCACTTTCCAATGGGTGAAGCCAGGCATTTATGAGAGTGGCTGGTGACATACAAGGCTGGAAAGTTATTGGGATAGGCAGTGAGCAGGAATGTTCATTTGGGCAAGAGGGTTCTTTTAGGCAAGGACTTCTGTGAAGTTCACAGAATCCAATAATTGTTGGTACTTTTCTCTGGGCAGAGGCCTTTACACATCTGTTGAGAAGGCTCATTCACTAGGTAAAAGGCCATGTCTTAGGGTTGACATTGGATCTTTTGTGGTGACTACTTGGATGATCTTCCTCCTGTTCCCATCAGGAGTTTGCTATTCTGGTTATAGGAGACTCTGAAGGAAAAATACCTGAGAAGTTGGAGTCATTTGCGGAGTAGGTGGTTTCTGAGTTGGGTGATTTGTGCCATTTTTTTCCTTTGTTGATGTCAGAATGCTGCTTGCTACATACAGCCCTTTACTTAGAAATGGCTCACCCTCTAGACATTCTTTCTTACTAGATTGCTGGCTGCTGGACCCAGGATTTTGAGCATTTTGGGGAAGTGGTCTACCATGGAGCTACATCCTCAACCTCTATAAATTCATTTCAAGTCAGCTGTTGGAACCCTTAAATGCCCAGTTCCATAGAAATGATAATATCATTGGTTGGTAGATCTTGAGGAACGTTCTGGGCTTGGCCAGTACAAAATGTACCTGAGTAGTTGCTAACATTTATTAAACAAACAACGTAATTCTAATTCTAATAACCTTTGTTTTAAAAGGCTGGAGCAATGACTCAGCACTCAAGAGCACTGACTGTTCTTCCAGGAGACCCAGGCTCAATCTCCAGCACCCACATTGTGGCTCACAACCATTTGGGATCTGATATCTTCTGGTCTCTGGGGGCACTGCATGAGTGTGTTACACATGCATACAGACAAAATACACTCATACACACCAAATAATAAAATAATTAAAAAAATAAAAATTAGGCATGTGAGAATGCTGAATAGAGATAATGGAGTGATAATGATTCTCTATTCTACTTAGAATCTGTATCTCCCTTGCTAAATTACTAGTCAAAGCCTTGGGTACCTCAGATAACTGGAACATCTGACCACTGTCCTGGGAGGTCAGTGTGGATAAGGAACCTGAGGCTTTAAGAGGTGATGTGGCTGGTCTAGTCACAGGCACCTGCGGGTGAAGCCTTTCCATTTGTAGGAGGTGAGGGCTGTTAAGACAACAAGATCTAGAAGCCATGTGTCTAAATTCTCAAATATTCATGGAATGCTCATTGGTTAGTTCTGTTTTCCAAGAAGGTCACCATGACTCTGGGTCTCGCCGCCTTGTTGCAGTATTGGAAACTGTAGAGTAGAAGTCCCGAATATCAAATGTCTTTCCACAGTAAGTCAACTGAGTCAGCATAAGTCACTTCCTTTGAAAAAGATACTGGGTAAGGCAAATTGTTTTGTAGTAGAATATATATATATATATATATATATATATATATATATATATATATATGCATAAAATCTTGTAATTTCCAGAAAATGCAGGAGAGAAAGAGAAGAGGAGCAGAAGGAAAGAGAGACCAAGAGAAGAGGAGAAGAGCAGGGAGGTCCAATGTGACAAGGAAGCAGCCCTTTGCTGATACCAAACACTGCCTTCAGGATCTCATAGCTGTTTCTTATAGGATTTAATACATGGTTAATAAAATATTGCTTTTCAAGTGAACAGAATTATACTTTTTAAGATGTACAACACCATGTTTTGAAATATGCACTCATTGTAGAATGACTTAATTAAGCTAATGCGTGCACACGTCACTCTATGTAATTAATATTTATTTCATTGTTATATGAAAACTTCACCCCTCGTCTACTGGTGATTTTCAAGGAGACAATGCACCATTATTAACCATCTATTGGATAATTTAAAGCTTTCATGGATGCTTTGGGGAACTGTGAGGTGGGTTTTTTGTGTGTTCCATGAGCTCAAACACTTAGCTATTATGTTGCATTTGTGAAGTATTTGATGAGTTTGTGAAAAGATGATTTAGCACAGTTTAAATGCTTCAAGCCAATAACAGGCGGAATCTGTGGCCTCTCTTTTCTGCCCACTTAGCTGTCTCCATAGGTACTCTCAGGCCTTGGGGGAGGGACCTGCCCCCACCAAGGGCATTGCAGCATCCCTTGGGAATTTCCTTCTATTCCATTCCAGGACGCATTGTCACTGGGATTGCTGGCTTTCTTCTCACACCTAGTGTGGTAAATCCTAAGGAGCACATCCCTTGGCTGTGCCAAAAAGAGAGGTAGCATTGTAACCACCTCATTTTGGGGAAAAAGCATTTGCAATTTTTTAAATTAAATTTGTTCTTTGACAATTACATGCATGTGTATAATTCATTTTGATCCCTCCCACTATCTCTCTTCTTTCTCCCACCCTGCTGTCTTTCCCGCTTTCCCATAATTCCCTTTCCCACATTCATATCTTTTTGTTTTAGTTTGTGACCACTGACTTAAGCCAGAGCACAGGTTTGGAACCATCCACTGGCACCTGCTAGGCTCACCATTGGGCACACAGCTGAAGACATCAGCTGTCTGTCCCCTAGAATACATTAGTAGCCGATACTTCATCATGGAGGGGTAGAGCCCCATGGACCCCTTCTTGATCCGTGATTGACTACTTACAGGCCCAGTGCGGACAATGGCGGATGCTGTGAGATCCTCTTTACATATGTTGTGCCCTGAAGACAGTATTTTATGGATCTTTTTCTCACCCTCCAGCTTTGACATTCACGGTCTGTGTAGATGCTATGCAGGCTCCTGGGGGAGAAAAGGCATCAGTTACCCAGCTCTGAAACCTATGAACTGCAATGCCAGTCTGCCAGGCAAGTGCCTTAATGCTGCAGTAGTGGTGCAGTTGTTATGGGGCTAACCACCTGCTCTCAGATTGTAGCTGAGGCCTGGTCTATAGGAGAGAATACACGCCTGATACTGTAAACACGGACAAAAATTTGTGGCTAGGGATGTCACAGGCCCTGGGCGGTGGTAGGGTGGTTGGTGGTGGGGCAGTCTTCCTACTGTTGCTTAGCTAAGTTAAGTTGAAACCAAACTACATTCTAAATATTTACATTTTTACCGATAGACAAATGCTACTCTTAGCATTTATCAGCGAAGTTTCTCTTTGCGCTAAACAGAAGTGAACGCATGGCCACTTCAGATGCTAAAAATCAGTGACAACTTCCGATTTTAACAGCCAGGGGGCGGAATGCTTCGGTCCTCGCTCCAGGTTTCCCCTGGAGCTTACTTTCCTTCTCTAGGACACGTAAGCCCCATCATTCCCAGTGTATTTATTTGTAAGATGGGTCTAATTCTGTCCGTGAAAAGACTTTGGGAAGCCTGTCAGTGGCAGGGAAAGGCTCATGGTGCTTAAGGATGGTGTTAAAATTTTAAAAGTGATTTATCTTGACCCTGGGGCCAAATGGCACAGGCTGCAAATGTGATAAATCTAGCAAATAAGTAACAGATAAATAAATAAACATAAATGCCTTGGAGGAGGCGACTGGCCAATAGGCAGGCGGGCAGTTGGCGTTTAGTTTTACAAGAACAGCTGCGAATCCCACACGCTCAGGACAGTGGGAACAGTTTCATTTCCTCCCTGGATCGGCTTGTCTAGGTGTGGAACAGGCTTGGGACTGGAGCTGTGAATGCACTCCCCCAAGACAATGACACTGGATACTGACACAGCTGGGGGTGGGTATTTCTTTCTTCCTGTGCTGTGTGGTCTTGTAAAGCCAGGAACCACAGCTAACTCAATTCTTTGCATAGGCTTTATTTTATTTTATTTTTTTTGTACACACTGAACATTTATGAAGTAAGCCAATGGAGGATGTCTTGTTTATTGCCATGCACACTGAAACTCCTGACACTTATGTGTCAAAGCACGTGTGAAAGACAGACAGGTCTGTCTTCGGCACTCTTGCAAACCAGAGGGGAGGTGGCAGTGGAGTTTTCTTCTGGAATGATCCATTGTCATCACAGTGAGAGTGAGTGCAAGCGGGGAAAATGTTTCCTTTTTCCCATGTCCTCTTGTGTGAGCCACCACCAGAAGGCACGGTCCAGCTTTATCAGTTAATGTTGGCTAGGGGAAGGATGTCCCATGCCCCAGTGAATAACCCCCCACCCGTGCTGGTGCAGGCAACCCTATTAAAGCCCACATGCAAAAGACAGAAAACCAGGAATGGGATTTGCTGAAAAGGTTTCAGTCGGAAAAGGATGGGGGTTGGTTAGGCGTGGTAGTGAGGGGTAAGGACTAAAATTCATTATATAAATGTATGAAACTGCCAAAGAATGTTTTAAAAATGAAAAAGAATAGCTTCCTAGAGAAGGGAAGATTTGCAATGGAGCTTAAAGAATGCTTAACATGTAGCCCAACTGAGAGGAAGATGGGTGGAAGCCTGTGTCCAATAACAGGTGAGGAAACAAATGAGATTTTCTCTGGAGCTCCTGTGGGTCACTGAGGGGCAAAAGGAAGAAACAGCAACTGCTTTGGGGTGAGAGCTGCAAGCCTGGTCAGAGACGGGCATTGAAGTGGAGTCACAAAGTCCCTGTAGAGTGGGTTTTCAATCCGATCCAAAAGTGGTTGGTTATACCCATAACTCTCATGCCATTAGTGCATGATTGGGCATGTCTTGCCAGGCCAGTTGTTACTGTTGCTGGCAGGGTTCAAATTTAGGTAAGACTGTTGATGGCTCCTCTCCCAGCAACCTTTTGGCAATATGAAAGCTAGGTAGTAGGGAGGAAGTTTTGGAAGCTTCTTGACAAGCCCAGAACATAGCTTTGTCTTTTTTCCTTACTGGAGCTAATTACTTTCAACTGTGTGCTAATATATTTTTAAGGTTATCTTATTCTCTTGATATCCCTATCTGTTCCTGTGGGAGAATTCTGTTACAGTCATTTATGGCTTTGTGTGTGTTGCTTGATAAAGGAATTTAATAACTACAAGCTAATTGTGTAAATACTTTCAAATCTTGAAACTTACAGCTCTTTGGTTGTTTTGGTTTGTGTGTGTGTGTGTGTGTGTGTGTGTTGTATGTGCTCGATAGTGTGGTGATACTTGTCTACCTGTGGAAGCCAAGAGGTCAATGTTGAGTATCTTTCCTTGATTGCTCTCCATATGTGGAAAGCTCATAGATTCTACTCAGTTGTCTGGTCTATGAGCTTCAGGGATATGCCTATTTCCAACCCCTAGTGCTGAGTTACAAGTAGACCCCACTATGCTTGGTTCTTTTACAGAGGTTCTGGGGAACTGAACCCAGGTCCTTACGCTTGTGCAGCAGGCATTCTACTGACTGAGCTATCTCTCCAGTCTTATACCTTTTTTAACAACCAGAAAAATGTGCCTCTGGGTGCAAATTTCAGTTATCAGTATCACTATAGGCATCCTATTGACCATGGACAGTAAAAGCTTACCCAGTTTTATTTTTTACTTTTTTTTCTTTTTCAGGAATGCTGATAAAAAGTAGACACACCGCAAACATTGTTTTATCTTTTGAGTTTGCAAAGATTGGAGAGAGGAATGCCTGGGTCTAAATCTTCCCTCTTCCCCTGTCGAGTGGTGGAAGGGTGATAAGGAACGAGCCTGCTTCTGAGGCCTGTAACCCCTTCTCCACCACTGCTTAACCGTGCAGCCTTAGCCAAGTCACTCAAGGTTGTGCCTTAATGTCCTGATTTGGGAGAAGGGGACAGGGAGAGCAGATGGGCCTGAGCTCAGCTAATGCTTAGGAAAACCTCATACTGTGAAGTTCGTGTGAAGGCTCCCTCTCGTCACCACTGACTCCAATCACCATCTCTGACATCCTCCACCTTTGCTGCCATCTGCCCTCAGCTTGAGGATCTGAGCCGAGGACCTCTCATAGAAAGCAGCAGTCTGCTGTTCCCCAAGTGTGAAGGGCTCTTCTGCCATCCTTCTTTGGTATAACACTGCGAAGCCGAATGAGGTTGACCATTTGTCTATCTCTCATGCATGAGGTTGACCATTTGTCTATCTCTCATGCATGAGGTTGACCATTTGTCTATCCCTCTTGCTGTTCTTTGTGACTTGGTTGTGCCTCCTGGGGATGGTCAGAGCAGCTGATGTTAATGCAAAAATATCTTCTGGAACCCAACACACCACCAGGGGTAAACACACCATTATTTTATGAATGACCAAGAAAAGAAAAGGAGCTGCCACACTTAACATGTGATGTACCATTGATAGTAAGGTGCAGTTGTATTTTAGAGCAATTAGTTGTGAAAAACGAGCATGTTTAACTGATTCGGGCATCACTTCTGCTCTTCTGAGCCTTGTATAGTACATGCGAGTTTCCAGCCCCCCCGTACTACAGCCTCCTCTACAGACCTAGTGCCACTGAGTACCCTATTCTGATGTGCATCCAGCTGGCCTCATGTATCTCCAAGGACTTTCATCCTGAGAGGGCAAGGTGGAGGTGAGCACAGAGCACAGTGCTGGAAGCTGTCAGCCTTTTGCTTTGACATGTCAATCTCAGCCTCACTTGCCCTGTTTCTCTGTTAAATCTGCATGGTAAGATGTTTGCCCAGAGGCGGACCAGTCCAGTTCCGGGGAGGCACTTCACAGAGCTTATATGTTCTGTCCTGCAGAGATACTAGAAGAAAAGGAGCCCAATCCATGTGTATCCTAGCCATGACTAGTTTCTCTCGGCAAAGCGTTCATCTTGTGATTGCTGATGGTGTCTGGTCAGTCTCCTTATATAATACAGACAGGGGCCATTTTAACTTGGAGTTTTCTAATGTGGGCAAAATTAAGCTTCATCGAGTGTCACTTTCAATGTGATAAGTCACTGGATATTCTGGGCTTGAGCCAAAGAGCAACATGGTCCTCTGTCCCCTGCAAGACAGATGTTAAAGGTGGCCAGAAAGTTCAAAGCTATTTGCAGCAAAAGACTTGCTCCTCGTATGTGGGGTGGGATATACTCTGTTCTCAGGCCTCGCCACCAACTGCAGACATTTCAGTACCCTTTTTCCTTCGTGAGACTTGGGTTTCAGGCAGGGAGGTAACCAGACCCTTTGCATTTGCTACAGTGATGCTGTTTTGGGTTCTGTGCTTTGACCTTACAAGTTCCTCTTGAAGTATTGTCACTCTGTTTGGTCAGATATCTACTATCCAGAATGTCCTAACAACATTGGCAGTGATTTGCTGCTCAAAACATGTCATGTGGCTCCTGCTTTGGGAAGCAGGGAGGGTTGTTGGATGCCAGCTGTACGTGTAGATTGACTTCTTCATTCATCTGATGGATTAGAAGGCTCCATGCATTCCCTTGACCTTGGATGGTCATTCAATCCCTCCACAGCCTTTGTGTCTGCCACATATGTTTCTGTGCTCTAGCCCTTTATCATGAGTAGAGACTTTGAACTGTTCCTTAGCTCTGAACTAGTAAGCCTGTATAGCTGAACATGGTCTATGTGGCTATAAGTATAGCCAGGACTCTTTTAGCTCCAACCAGCTCAAACCAAAGAGGAATCTATTAACCCACACAACTGAGAAGTCCAGGGACATATCTAGAATGCCAGGAGTAGGTGGACCTAGAATCTCAGTACAGGTCCTCAGCTCTCTCTCAAGTGTCATCCCCAGATCTCTAGTCTCTTCCTGTCTTGCCTTTGTGTTATAGATAACCTCCTTATAAGTAATGGGAAAGAAAGTTGCCAGCGTCCTTAAGTGTACATCTTACCTGACTCCAGAGGAGGGAGCCATTCCCGTCTTCTAACATCCTTCTATTGGTCCCAATCAGGCCTGCTTGGATCTGCTGTCTCTCTCTGGAATAGCCATGAATGACAGCTCCTCTTGACACACATGACCCTTTCTGCCCATTTCCATCAGGGTGGGAATCTGATACAGTGATGGCAACCCCACTGGGACTGTGAAGACCCACTGCCCTTGGTCCCTTCTATCTTTTCAGTCCCTCCCACCCCCTCACTATCAGCTCTTGCCTTCTAAGCAGAAAACCTCCCATTACCCATAGCACCCATTTTCTCCCAGCCTTCACTGGAACACTCTCCTTCTCCACTTGTGGGCATTCTTCCCAGCCTTCAAGGTTTAATTAACGTGTACACACACACACACACACACACACACACACACACACACACACACAGAGAGAGAGAGAGAGAGAGAGAGAGAGAGAGAGAGAGAGAGCAAGGAAGGAACCCTGGACTGAGGGCCAGTGTCGAAGTGGTGACAACTCCCCAAACATTGACCTTTATTAACTCTGCAGGGATCCCACCAATTCGTGCATTCGGATGCTCTTCTCACTTGTATAGAACAGCTCCAGCACTCTCCCAGACCACTGCATATCACACTGGGGAGGAAGACACACGTGTGATTCATTTTCTTAAGGATGACGTCTAAGGATTTACCTAAGGACCAAAGAATGTCATGAGGTAATTTTCCGAAGTGCAGCAGGTGGTGTGGTGATGATCCATCGGCAGACTTGCCTCCGCATCCACTAACTGGCCGAGCCTTTGCCGTTCCAGCTGGTGACCTTCCACGTTAATAACCTGATGGAATTTTCAAGGAGGCCCAGAAAGCTACACTGCTTTGTTAGTAAATGGATGGCTGTGAACCGCTCTAGGAGAGAGGGCCTATGAACTAACATTTCCCTGAACCTCAGAATGAAGGAGTTGGTCAGACTGGAGGTATTTTAAAGGTCAACAACGTGGACTCAGCCAGGTTGATTGTAACATCCCAAGAAGTAATGCTATTTGTCCAGAGTTCTCAAAGTGTTTAGCTTTTCTCTTTACTTCAAGACTGACCACATTGCCTTGCGTTTAGTTGTAGATATAATCCCCGCCCCCATCCCTGACCCATCAATCCAAAATCTTTCAACTGCAAGTAACAGAAAATAATTCAAGTTACTTTAAACAACAACAACAACAACAACAACAACAACAACAAAAATTGGCCTTATTGGCTTAGCAACCAAAATGTTTTGCTGGACCCAGAGATTCTAACCATGCTTCAGATCCAATCTCTCTCCATTTCTCTTTCTTTCCCAGGCTGGTTCTATTATTCAGGCTTGCTAAGACTCATTAACCTGTGAAGGACAAGTAGCTTGCCTTGGGTCCTGATGCTGAGGGGGGAGAAGGCCCTGAGTTAAGCCGTCTCTGAACCACTCATGAACCACATGGTTCTGGCTGACTGAGCCTGGTACAGGCTTCCGGGGCTGGGTATTGGGTTAGGTTTGCCTGGACTGCACAGCCCAGGATTAGGAGAACAGGTTCTCATCTGAGGCGTCAGAGTCAGAAGGCAGAGGGATGAGTGTTGAGCATTTATTCCTCAACAGGGATAGTGTCATGAGTCTCTTGACTGTCTCACTTCTGGGAAAGGCTTCCTGTAGGGATTGAGTGGACTGCCAAGTACCTAAAGAGTTAGCTCAATTCCCAGTGGGGCGTCTTTCTCCCATTGATGATATGTAACTTCTAGAGGGGTTAAAGAGCATGAGTTTTTAACATTTTGTCCATCTACTTAGAGATTATACTTATCAAAATCATTCTAAATTTGCTATTCAAAGTCAGAAATTTCAGCCTTAATGCTTTTGACCCCTGTACTTCAGCAAATTGGTTGGTGCTTTGGTAAATCTTGGCAACAGCTTTATCATGGGTATCCTTTGATTGTCCCAGCCTTTAGCTGCTCCTCCACTCAGCACCTGCTCTTCTTCTGGACCCACCGTGGTGCAGCCTGATACCCTCCATCAACATGCCTGAGCTTCTGGGTTTTCTCACCTGATTCTACATCTGATGCCCAGCCACTTGGCAGGCTTGGGCTCTGTCAGAAGGGCTACATGGTGCTAAATGGAAGCCCTGGCTGGCTGGGCTGGGGTGCATAGTGTTAACCAGTGGCCGTCAGGACATGGCGAAGAACTAGACAGCTGTAGTCCTTCTCTCTCCCCCTCCTTGGGTCTCCTTTCTCCTTGAGGCTCACAGTGAAGCAGAAGTCAACATCTTACACACTTCTTTGCACTGCTCTCACTTGAGTTTGTTGAAAACACTCTAAGACTCAAGTTCCCTGGGAATTGCACCTCCCAAAGAAAACAGAACTTCATTCCCGCTTCGATTCTGTTTTCTGGGAGACTAAGGCTAACGTGGCATTGTTTTGTTTTTGTGTGACATTTTCTCTAAAAGTGCTGATAGGACTGTTTCTGTTCTGTTCCCTGTTGGCAAGATGGACAAACTGAGATGATTAAGGACACTTCTTGTTCAAAGTTATTGGCTTCATCACTGAGCCATTTAAACACACAATCCAAGCGTCCTGTCTTCTCATTACTAACTCTGGACCTCATGGAAAGTCTGGGTCTGCACATACAAAGAGCAGAGAGTAGTTGGGGTAGTTATTCTAATTACTGAAGCCAGCAACCAAATTTAGAATAGCTGTATAACGGAGCTCTATGTCACCACCCCACAGGGGACCGCTGGCATGCCTAAGAAAAGGGATCAGATTCCTATCATTGTATTAAGTGCTGTTGGTGATAGTGGTGGTGTGTTTTTAAGCTGTTGATTCTAGTTTTTGAGATATTTTACATTTTGGGTCAGCTCTTTGCTTTTTAATTAATTGCAACAAGAATGATGTTCTAGGAAAGATAGCTGATTCCTCAAAAGAGGACAAGTGGCCCAGTATGGGTGATATAGTCCAGATTTGCCCAGGGGCATGTTATGAGTATGAAGAGAACATTACTCAGTATGTGTACATTTTTGTCTTTTGATGTCATTGGTTCTAAAGTGACTCCTTGCTATTGCTTTGTGTTTGCTTAAAATGAATTTAGTTTTAAAAATTTGAACATATGTTGTTTAGATTTAAATTATTTTTGTTTTTTTGTGTATATTTTGCTTGCATGTATGTATGTATGTAAATATGTGCAGCATGTGTGTGTCTGGTGCCCTTAGAGGTCAGAAGAGGGTATTGGCTTCCTTGGAACTGGAGTGATGATTGTGAGCTGCCCTGTGGGTGCTGGGAACTGAAGCCAGGTCCTCTGGAAGAAAGGAAGTGCTCTTAACAACTGAGGCATCTTTCCAGCTTCTACTTATTGTTAATTTCAATGCTTTATATTGTGTTCAGCTACTAGAAAACCACCATGAAAAGGGAATCTAGTGTGGAAGAAGCTCTGGGCTGAATCCAACCCAAAGTTAAAAGGAAAGCTTTACTGTTTTTCTTTGTTCTTCAGCGTGGGTGTGGAGGCTGATCCTCGGGGTGGGCAGATTGGGCCTTGTGCTGTGCTGTCCTGCTGTCTTCCTAGAGTTTTGAAAGTCCCACCTAGGAAGTGATGTAGTGGGTAGCTGTTGTAGCTATGACCTTGAAGCACCTCCCCTAGTGAGGTAGCAGGTAACTGTTACACCTGCCAATGACCTTGAAGTACATGCCCCTGAGATGTGGCTGCTGAGTGGGGGACCCTTAAGACCTGGGATGCACGTACACTCTTCTCTCTTCGGTCCCTCACGGTTTTGGATGCTGGGACAGACCAGGGAGGTCTCAGGTGGAAGAAGGAGCATGGGACCATGCCTCACCTTTCCAGGATCCTGAGACAAATTCCTCTAGTCTGTCTTGTGAATTTTCTTTCCCAAATAAATTCCTTTGCCCTTAAAGTGGACTCTGTGGATTTCTCCCATTAAAGCGATGTCTAGCTTTAGCTGCATAGCCACATTCCCGCTTTAGACATCACAGAGCCTGTGTGTCTAGAGACGTCCATGCTGACCTAACATGAGCAGCTTCTGCATATGTGAGTCCCAAACATAAATGTCAAAACAGTGTGTTTTCTGAGGTCGTTTGAAGGTGTACTTAGTGACCTGTGCAGAAAGCCAAGTAGACACACATTTAAAGTGTCTAAAGTAGGAGAAGCTCTATTTTGTTAGAAGGGAGGAGACTTTTAACCTGCCCTACTCTTGGTCATAGACAGCTGGGTGTTAGGCTCCTGGTTGGTTCCTTGTTTGGAGTTTGGTTTTGTTTCCCAGTGGCAAACTTCATGGTAGAAATGGTGGAACTGAAGACATGAGTGCAAGCACTTTACTAGGAACTGAGGTGAAGGCCACGCGTGTGTGCATGCGTGCATGCGTGCGTGTGTGTGTGTGTGTGCGCGCGCGCGTGCGTGCGTGCGTGACCAGAGCCTTGAAAACACTGTTAGTGCCTTGTAGCTGCTGTGAGAGAGGCAGTGACTTGGCCACTGTGTCTGAGGTCAGCCTAAGGAGAGCGGTCCCGTGCTGCAGCATCAGGAGCTCGTGGCCTGTGTCATTCCGGCTGTCACTCTTTTGCTTGTATCTCACCTTCACACATGCAGCTGTTGAATAACTGGAAAACAGTCAGGCTCCTATCAGTTCTGGAAAGTTGAGTATTTGAAGTATTTTGATCAAGCGTGTGGAACAAATGACTTCAGGATGGTCTAGATTCTTCTTCCCTGACTCATTCTCTCCGGAGTCTCAGGAGAAACCTGGAGATCCTAAAAAGCCCTCAGTTCACAGGGAAGATGAAGAGGTTCCAGAAACGAATAAGAACTGGCAGCTTAGTGTTGTGAACCTGTCAACGCCTTGCGTTGGAGAAACAAATGGTTGAAGGGCAAGAAAACAGAGATCTGGAGTTTTAAAACCAAGAACTTCTGCCAAAGGCTCTTTAGCATCCACTCCTTTTAAAATAACAAGATTACAATAAAGACACCGTGGAATTCAAATACATTCATTTTCAGTGTACAAACAGCACCACAGGAAGACTCACCCTTTCCCAGGAGGCAGGAGGAGGCAAGTGTGCCTGGTAAGGATTTACTTTTCCACGAGAAGCTAACCAGCATTTTAGTAGAAGACAGTCACAGAGTGGAATTAGTTTGGCAGTCAGCTCCTTCGTATGTAGAGGCAACATGGTATCCATTTCATTCATACACCAGAGAAGCTTTCTCTCATTGCTTAGTCTAAAAGCACTGGATGCATGTTAACACTGTGACAGAAGTTCTGTGTGTCCTGCTCTCTGTGGTCCTGCTCCCCCTCCACTTCTGGTTTCTATGGCTTCTCAACTCAGCCCATGAATGAATTATTCCAGGGATGATCTCTAGGAACCTTAACGACAAGCGTAGCCATCTTTATTTCTCATCTCTTCCTTGGTTCTCTGTCTTACTCCCTTCCGTTCATTCTTTTATATTTAAGAACAGCAGGAGTGTCTGAGAGTTAGAGGGCACAGTTTTGTTTAAGCTTGTAAGTCCTGTGAAAGGAACAGGGAAACCCCAAATATTTGGGTTAAATTTCTAGCACAGTCCACAATAATCTCAACCACAGTTAAGATTGCCATTACCCTGACCTCAATTAGCTAAGTTTCTTTAAAAATTCTTTACTTTTTATGATGATTATTCTAGTAAAGTTATGATATTATAATCTATAGATTTCTAGAGAGTAAAACCAAGATGAATGTGCCTATGTATCATTTATCTCCAGTCCAAGAGCATTGCTGAGGATCAAAGACTTAACCAGGAAACATGCAGCTTTAATGCTGTTTGGGTGTGACAGCTGCCTCTGTACTTTGAATAGATCAGTGCCATTCATCTTTTCAGACAGTTCCAAACACTTCCTTGAAGTACCAGAAATATACATCTCACATACAGTTGTGTTATTAAGAATGATGTATTGGGGTTTCCCCATCAATTATTTTTGATTATTCTGACACCTGGCACTTGCTGCATTCCATGTCCTCAAAGTTATCTGTTTAGTGGGAGATGAATATGAGCAGATAAGGCAAAACGTTGCATAATTTTTAGCAATAGTAATGGCATATCTTCCTTTTAATGTGGGTATCTGTGCTATTTAGAGATTCATACACAGTATGCCAATGAACATTCAGGCCTCATCTTCCGATTTGTCTTAGTGGGAACAAAAGCAATTGTTCATATCTATGGCCCCGTCTCACTCTGGAGACAGACTGAAAGATGTAACAAGCCACCACAAAGTGACTAGTTGTTAATTTATTGATACTTTTGGCTTGGGAATTTACTGACGTAGTGTGGGGAAATATTAGGTTTTATGTCTCTTGCTGAGCCTTGTTTTTTGTTTGGGATGAAACTTGAAGGTCGGAGAGCCGAGTATCTGGAAGAGTGTATTGTTCTTTTACATCTTTAAGAATCTGAGAAGAGGGGGCTGGAAAGTTGGCTCAGCAGTTAAGAGCACTGGCTGCTCTTCCAGGGGACAGGAGTTCAATTCCCAGCACCCACATGGCAGCTTACAAACTGTCTATAACTCCAGTTCCAGGGGGACCCGACACCCATGGCAAAATATTAATGCACATAAAATAAAAATAAA
This sequence comes from Peromyscus melanophrys, assembly GCA_902168415.1. Lineage (NCBI taxonomy): Eukaryota > Metazoa > Chordata > Mammalia > Rodentia > Cricetidae > Peromyscus > Peromyscus melanophrys. The sequence goes on from CABHPR010132413.1 coordinate 34,810, forward strand.
TAAATAAATAAGCCAAAAAAAGCAAAATAATAATTAAAAAAAGGAATCTGAGAGAAGTGAATTCATCTACTGTGAGGGGAATCCACTTATCCAAACTGAGTACATTATCTAGACCCCCACACAGCTACTAATGAGCAGCAACTACTTATTCTGTTGAAATCAAACAATGATACATTTAATGAATATTATCCACAATCTACAACCATTTAGGGAGTGTTGCCAAGAGACAAGAGAATTCACTTAAGGTACCACACAGGGAACACCACTCTCAGGGAACCGAGTATCCTCTGGGGGTCCGGAGGACGACCCACTTAACCCTTGCTAGCCTGATGGAAAGAAAACTCAGAGAGGCACCACACCTAATAGAAGGGCTGTCGAAACAAAAGGCTGGAAGGAACTACGCAGAACTCAAAACAGAGCAAACGGCCAGGACTGGCTTGAGAAGACAGGAAGGAGAGATGGTTGTCTTTGCAGGACAGATATTTTGATATTCATGTATTATTAGAATTGAATCAAGAGACATTTCAAAGCTGTCTTCTACAGCATGAGCCTCGTATAACACTCCATCTGAAGTCATATGGAAAACTCTCAGGGCAGAGGTGGGGTTACAAGACACTGGGCAATAACACAGGACCATGGATGGGAAGAGGCCACCGTTAAGTCTCCAGGAGAGCCAAGCCATCTGTTCACTTGGGGTTACTCCAAGTGCTGGTCTCAAGGTACCGACCACAAGCACTGTGCTCACGACATCCTTGGGTTCAGCATGGGAGCCTCTATTTGTACTGCTCTAGGCGTTGCGATGTGATCTAAGCAGTACTCAGATTTCCTACCCACTGCCTTCGGCTGGCTTTCTGCTTCCGTGATAGAAACGTGAAGCAATAGCAACCAGAGACCTGCAAGGCAGTTTGCAAACGCTCATTCGTTAGTGAACCATCACGCCACACATGACTGCCGCAGATGCTGTCCGTACAGATGGCCAAGGCCTGGCTCCTGGGGGGTGTCTTCCTGAGGCTAGAGAGCAGGCAGGGGACAATCGAGTTAACCTCTCTGTCTCTTTCTTGTCCTCATCATCCTGGCCATTTGCTCCTCTCTGCGTGGATTCCCTGTGCCAAAAACCTGGTTAATTCTCTATTTCCTCAGGCCCAGTCTTCATATCCAAGACCCAGCATCTGGGTGAAGCCAGCATGTGATAGATTGATGCTCAGAAAGGGCAAGACCCCGGCAGCTTGTTCAGAATATGGAAAAGAAGTGATAGGCTTTGTGGGTCTGGCAGTGTGGAGACAGCGTTAGGTCTATGCGCTTGCAGGGTTTGGCTAAGCACTCTGTGAGGTCTATCCAGAGTGTGTGAAGAACTGTAGCTGAGGCAGAAGCGTTGCAACACAGCGGCCCCGACCTCAGGGCTTGGCAGCCATGCTCTCCAGCTCTCAGTTTGGTACAGAGTGCTACCATTACTGTTTGGAAGTCACTCCCGGTAATGCGAGAGACTTCCAGGAAAATGCTAGGAGTTACAAACCCAGCAGTTTCAAAACACAGAGTGACAAGTGTGTGTTTTTGCAGGTTGCCACCCTGCTTTCTTTGATTTACCTTCAGAGCCTTAGGCAGGATGGAGTGGCTAGAGAGAGGAGCCGTCAAAAGGGAGGAGGGGATTTTTTTCCCCAGTCAACCCAGAAAGCTCAGGTACGTGTGGTACTCCTTCAACAAGATCAGCTGAGGCTGAGCGATCCTTGGGGCAAACCCAAGTCAGTTTGAGAGTCTGCCCCCGGGGAAGGCAGGAAGTGAGGCTGATAAACAGGGAAGTGGGAAGTGGTTGCTTGGTGCTGAGTTTGGCTCCGAGTTTTGGGTTCCATTGGAGTCTTTGGCTTCCAAGCAAAACTCAGGAGGGGATTGAAACCCACAGCAACCCAAACAAGGTTGAGGCTTGGCAGGAAGTTGCTGTGGGCTCGCATGGTTCTTCACACGCTCGCTCGGGGCCTGGGCAGGTCTCTCAGAGGAGGGAGCAGCCTTTCACTGCCAATCCTGTTTCTTTGGACTCATCTGAACCTACACCGCTGAATACGGTTAGTCAGGGCTTGAGTTTTCCCAGAAGCAGAGCCCGTCTAACGTGTCCTTGGCGCGTGATTTCTTATTTACCAAGGAAGCCTAGGGTTGTTTTTGTGGAGAATTCATACTGAGATTTGGAGAGAGAGAGAGAGAGAGAGAGAGAGAGAGAGAGAGAGAGAGAGAGGAAAATATGAACAGAGATTTGGAACTGAGTCTTAGGCTGTTAGTGTGAACCCCACCCCCCAATAGTCCTAGAAAAACAGGCGATGTCGTCATAGCAGCTGCTGATGGCCTGACAGACAGTTTCCGCAGCGCTACATGAGGCCCTTTGGTGTCCCTGTCAGGAGATTGGCAGCTGAATGACACCAATGAGGCCGGGCCTGTATTCCCTCTGGGAATGCCGCCCTAATTGATAGACAGAAGGCAAAGAGAAGGATTGTTTTTGAACCTGAAAAGAATCCCCTTTTTTCTCCCTAAAGCTCACGCCCCCACTCTCCACAGCTTTACCTCCCCCACTTTTTTTTTTTAAAGGTGTTTTGTTCCAGAGAAGTTACAGAGCTTAATGGAACCGAATGACTTTTACCCTTCTCAATCTGTCAGTCAAAAGCCCTACTCCAGGCCTGTTAAATAAAGTCCTTTCAGAGGCAGACAGGAGAGGAATGTGTCAGTCAAGCAACAGACCCTGCTGTGTTTTCATCTGTCAGAGGGGTGATGGGGGGGGAGAGCCTCAGGCCCCAGGCAGGGCACATTCCCAGCAGCCGCTAAGAGGCCTTGACACATCCAGGTGTGGAGCCAGAAGGTCCCCAGTCACCCACATTCTTGAGGCACAGACCTGGAGCCCCAGGCACTCAGCTTTGCAGTCAACTATGAGATGTTTGGGCAAACTTTCAGCACAGGGTTCATGCTAAGCATTTTTAACATAAAACCAACCGCTAAGTGCCGGGTGACTGGGCAAGGCAAGGCTTTCAAATTAATACACCGCTTAGTGGAAAATACTGCAGACAGTAATGCTCCTGCCGAGGGGCCTTCGGGTAGACTCGAATTCCAAACCAATTTTGTAGAGCTGCTTTCCCCCTTTTCCTAATTCTCTCCTTTCCCATTCTATGACAATCCATTAATCTTGCCCCGTTTACTTAAAATTGCTGGGCGGATTTTTTTTTTTTCCTGAGAGTTCTGAACAGTTGCTTTTGTTCATTATAGATTCAGAGTTTTATGTAAAAAACGTCCTCTGTTAGACACACTAATGACCGATTCCTTACGTCTGGGTGACACTTCCTCTGAGGGCTTTAGGGAAAAAAAATAGGATGAAGGGGAGCCAGGGGGAGCCCAGAAGTTTCTCTGAACAAACAGGGCTTGTTCTTCCTGGAGCACTGGAGAAATCGCCATGGAACATCACTCTAGACATTTTCATCCAGCACCAAAGGCCTGGGTGTGCAGAGAGGAATCGTCCCGTCCTGGGACAGTGGCCCGGCTGTGGGTCTGTCGTCCCTCAAGCCGGAAGTTTATTTGAGTTCAGGGTAAACCTGGGCGTGTTATTGCTTACTTGTTTGTTATCTTCTTTGTCTTCAGGAGTGTTTTTGTTTCTGTTTTTGAAATATAAACAAAAACCGGAGGCCCGCCTGCTCAGTCCTTTCTCACCCCATGTCCACCTCCTCCTCCACTGCCCCCACAGGAGGCCGCTAGTGAGGTGGTGTCTGCCATCTCCCTCACCTTTACCTCTCGCCTAGGTCTAGGTAAGGGAAGCAGGGCTAGCCTTCAGACAGCTTTCAGAACTACTCATGTTAAGTACAGCACAGGTACACAGGCAATAAAACCACACCTCTCCCTACTTCTGTCCCCCGTTAGCCAAAATGCAAACTTTGTTTTCTTCCACTCACATCCATAGGCCCCCGGGGACCAGCCTGGTTTAAACAGACTCAACTTCGATTTAAAAGGCTTCTGGCATCGCCTGATAAATTTTGTCACATTGAAGCAGGTCTAAAAATTGTCAAAATAAATATGGTGTACTCTACATAATAGAAGCTGAGCAACTTCCAAAGACCTGGGTTTGAGCATTTTGCCATAATAAATGAGCTTAGAAAATAAAAAATGGGCTAGAGCTGGGCTGATTCAGTTGGTTTCACTAAATGAAGCTCAACTCTTTCTTTTTTCTTGTGGCACTGGGGTTGGAAGCTAGGGCCCCACACATGATAAGCACACATGCTATTCCCCAGCCTAGCCCTATAGCATCTATACTTCTACGTTGGAATACCCACAATTCTCCTTCCTCAAAAGTTCTGGAAGCTCTCCAGAGCCTGAAGCTCCTCAAGTTGTTTGAAAGGGACTGCGAGTTAGAATTTAGGCTCACAGAACACTTCGTGTGGAGCATATTTCTCTGGAATATTAAATGAATTGTAGAGATACGTGCCGTGAGCCTTCCCGAGTCCCTCCTTCACTGGTTATTAATGAGCTGCCACACTTGAAAAAAAAATAAAAAGCCGTTTCTCAGCTCATTTTCTGCCTGCCTGCCTTCTTCCCTCAGCCTAAAACAAACATGCCCCTCTAGTGCTGCCAGGGAGGGGAAGCCTTCTAACCAGGGAGACAGTTTTTCTTTGGTGCCTGCAACTTAAAGCGGATATTGTAGCCTCTGTTTTAACATTAATAACTACACAAACACTTGCAAGCAAAAGCTTACAGCTGACAGAAACTCTTAGAATGACAATGTACACTCTAGTGGAAAAAAAAAAAAACCCTTTGCACAAAGGTCCCGGTCCCCAGATCCTCCCTTGCTGCTACCTAGACCACTGTTCCACTTAGAAGGCAAGCGTACAAAGTAAAACTCCAAATCAGCTAAGATCCTTTGTCTTGCTCTGGCGCCTCCAAGTTCTGTGGGTCTAAGCACCATTGTGAGCAGTAGGTTTTCATCATCCCAGGTCATTTCCTGCGGCTGGGGGCAGCGGGAGGCAGGCTTGGGTGAGAGAGGGTCCTGCCCCTCAGCACAGACACTGTCTCTGTGGGTTTGGTTGGATCCATCCTGCCACTCAATACCAAATATCATGAAGCCATGACTTGCTGTCAGGTAGACACTCCACACACTAGACTCCAATATCAGCCATGGTGTGTTTCTCAGCTATCATCCTTAAATAATGCCTGCAGAACATCTGTCCAGCCGAGTTTATATTGTGCTGGTTGCTGGCTCTTCTGGCTTAAATGGGTTTTTGTCAACAGTTTCCTCTCTGGAGTTATACACAGAAGTAACTGAATACCAAGTTTGAAAGTCTGGCTGAGAATACTCAAATTCTTTCTATATTTTAGACTGCTTTAGACTTCAGATCTTTAAAAAAAAAGTCATACCATTTTAATATGCTGAAATATGTCAGTTCTGCAATGGTAAGATTTTAGAGTTCCATCTGAAGGCCTCACAACCAAATTACTCAAAATGTCAAGGAAGAACCTCTTTTTCTGAATTAGGAAATCAATTAATTTGGGTTGGAAATGGGGTCAGAGCTTTGGCTTGTCAGAAGAGCTTCTCGATCATCAGTTACTTTTAAAAAGATTCCTTTTTATTTTTATTTGTGTGTACAGGTGTGTATCTGTGTGATGGGATGCCACACATGTGAAGGTGCCTGTGGAGGACAGATGAGGGCGTTGGATCCCCGGAAGCTGGAGTTACAGGTGGCTATGGGTTACCTGACCTGACTTCTGGGAACTGAATTTGGGTCTTCTGGGAAAGCTGCAAGTACTCTTAACTGCCGTTCCTCTCCAGCCCTTTGGCCACTAGTTCTTATGTGATTTTTAGTCAGACCTGGTCAGCATGCTATTAATTATTAGAATAGTAACAATCCTAGTCATAATAATAGTTAATTATAATATGATGGGTTGAATCCATATTAGGTTATTGGTACAATGATAATATGTACTAAGTGCATCCCATAATCAGTTTCTTATGTCAAACATAAACTTCCTGCTTAGGTCAGTGTTTATAACAGTGATTATGGCCATTGGTGGTGAACTGCTTCCTTTTATTTCTTCTATAGCCACTTGATTTGTGTGATCTGTATTATGAAATGGGTAAAATGGGGAAGCCTTTGCAACTAGGTGTATAAGTAGTTAGTATGTGGGCATACCATACTTTAGAACAGTTCTTACTATAGCTTAATTGCCATATATATGTTTATTTTTACTATATTTTATCAATTTAAAAATCAGTGTGAAAAATAAGCTTCATTAAACATTTTCATATATGTGTATCCTTGTACTGTAGTCACTCCATTATTATCATTATAGTTATATTCTTTTAAATAAAAAACTTTTTTCATGTGTATGGGTGTTTTGCTTGCATATGTGTATATGTACCATCTGTATGTCCAGTACCCACAGAGGCCAGCAGAGGGCATTAGATCCTCCAGAACTGGAGTTACAGAGCGTTGTGAATTGCTAGGTGGGTGCTGGGAATTGAACCTGGGTTGTTTGGAAGAGCAGCCAGTGCTCTTAACCACTGAGCCATCCATCTAGCCCCTATTACTGCTATTTTTGTTGTTTTGTCCTGTCATGAGTAGGTAGCCATCAACCAAGCAGAAAACATTCTTTATCAGTGACTACTCACTCCCCCGCCTTGCCTCCCACAATCATTGGGCCTCCAACTAGTTGCCCTGTTGATGTGTGTGATGGCCTATGGCTGACAAAGCAGAAATTTCTGACGGGTGACTGGCATGTAAAACTTCCCAGGGAATGCCCATTTGTAAAAAGCTGACCCTGTAGGGAAGGGTTTTTCTCAGAGCAATGCTCAGTTAATCCCAGCACCATTTAGATGTCCACAGTGGTGGCTGAAGACTCCAGGGCCTGAACATATGGCCACTTTCTCTATTCTTCTTGCTGGATAGACGCTGAGGTGCTGCGCTGAGCCCTTATTTGATCCGATCTCATTAAATCTGTCATGGTTCTCTTTCTGGATGCTTTTGACATTACCCTTAGGTGCTATGGCAGGATGCTGAAGTGATGCCCTTTTGTGAAGAAAACAGTCTGAAGATTAGTGTTGACCATCATGGGACACACAGGTAGAGTTACCTGCTCAGTGAAGGCATTCTTCAAAACCGAGACTCCCCCGCTCCACTGCCTCCATCCCACAGTATTGTAGCCTCAGACCAGCTCACAGTTCACAGTTACAACCTTTGGGTTTTAGCTACAGCCCAACTCTGCTAGGACATTGTGTCTATTGCTTCTTCATTGTTACCAAATTTTGCATTTTCCCCTCAGAGAGAGAGAGAGAGAGCAAAGTCTGTTAGTGTGGCACACTTGAATTTCAATTGGAAGGCCAAGCAACCTGAATTTCATCCAGTTAATTCAATATGTATGTATTAAACAGTGATGTAGATTTGATCAATTATTTAACTTTATATCAATAAATCACTGGATAAATATTATAACGACACAGGGTTATCTGCAGACTATTTTAACTTCATTTTCTGATAACCTTTGACTTCCTCAGACTAATTTAGAGATGCTGGAGATGCTGGCCACATTCTAGAAATGCAGCAGATCGTCCCCCCTTTTCTCCATTTTTGCAGGTTTACCTTGGTGTGGTGGGGTTGTACTGATGCCCACCCCACATCTGTTTGTTTTATGAGGAAAAAAAGCCACCTGATTTTTAAATCTGATCTTCCTGCAGTGTTGTATTTTTGTCTGCATTTTTGTGTGTTTGTATTTAAGGGATAGGCTCTTTTCTCTGTTTCCCCCCTTTGGCCTTGACTTCCTGACTCAAATGATCCTCCTCCTTTCACCTTCCAGGTGGGTGGGACTGCAGATGTGTACTGCCACACCTGGCTAGCATTGTCTGTAGACACCACACAGATCAGCTCCAACAGATTCATATGGAAACTAAATCCACTTGATACAGAGAAGCGTGCACTAACTCCTTGGGCTCATTGGTCCTGATAGGGAGCAAGCAGTTAGCACATCTTGTTGAGGGTGGGGGAGTGGTGCCATCCAAACTGGGGTAAGTCTTATGATCAACTCTGTATTGAGAGGATAGCCCAAGAGCTACTGAGTCACAGTTAGAGCTCTCAGGCAGGGTAGCAGCATACAGATGGATGGGGAAATGCTGAACATCTGTGGTTTTGTCTGCCTTCTCTCCACCACCCCTCCATTCTGGGAAACTGTTTATTTCCTAGATGGTTCTGATGGGTTGCTAATCATAACACCCATTCCCTGGTCCCCAGGAGTTGGGTAGGCCCAAGACCCACACCTGGTCAGCTCCAATCCTTTTTTCCACAGGGACTGGGTCATAACCTATGGGTGTCTTTAACTTACAACACAAAGGTCTCCTAACATGCTAGATTTAGGGGTTAATACCCAAGATTCAGCTACTCTTCAAGCAAGTCTTCAGCTTTGTCAAATTCTTGATTAATCTGTTTATCCCATTTCTCACTGGCAAGCGGAGTTAGGTCTAGCTTTGGTGACGAGCAAACACCAGCTTAGAAATGTTGGTGGGTGGGATGAGGTAGCTTGCAGCAGAAGCATGGTGCTAAGCACCACATTGACCATGTGAAACTGCTGCTATTTGACCTTCCTATGGTCAAATTAATAATTACTTTAGCTCCGGAGAAAGTGAAGCTAGGTGCCAGCAAACGTTGTTGAAACTCTGCTCTGAGTAAGCATAGTGGTGGGGACTGTCAGGGGGCCATTGGTGGAGAAAACATACAGTGCTCTTCTTCTCAAGGAAACTGTAGTCTGGGGAGAGAGAGAGAGAGAGACAGAGAGAGAGAGAGAGAGAGAGAGAGACAGAGA
>CABHPR010132413.1:43714-74978 GCA_902168415.1 Peromyscus melanophrys
AGAGACAGAGAGAAAGAGAGAGAGGGAGCCAGTTAGAGAGAGAGAGTAAGAGAGACAGAGACAGAGAGAGAGAGAGAGGGACAGAGAGAGAGGGACAGAGACAGACAGAGAGAGAGGGAGAGAGAGAGAGAGAACACTTCCTAAGAAACTAATGCTACGGCAGAATTGAACTCACTCCATATGCTGACGTGAGGATCGTGTATTTTTATTTTAAAAAGATTTCATCTCTGCAGAGGATACGGTAGTGTCAGACTCTAAGAATCCTGCCGTCACTCTTCACAGAACCCTCCCCATTTACATCTTCTTCTTTGAACCCTTCCAGAACTGCCCCTCTGCAATCCAGTCAAAAATCAAGATGAATTCTGCCCTTAATGTGCCTGTTTGTCCATCCCTGTGACAATTCACTCCAGTTGCGTGAGAACTTTCTCCTTTGCTCCTTTTAGTCCGAGGAAGAATCAACTTAGGACCGTCTCTGTGTTGACACAAATCCCAGTTCACGGCAGGCAGAGGAGAAGGGTGCCATAGCACTCAGGAGACCTGTAGAGATCAGTGCATGGCTTCAGTCTGCACAAGTGGGTTCCTTAGTCCTCTGGGATGGACCTACATACTGCTTCTGCCCACGTTTCTGGATTTATTTATCTAAACGTTGTACAGCAATCCACGGTCATGACTAATACTAAAGGAGGCTAAATGAGGACATTTTCTCACCCATTTGCCGCATAATATATTCTTAGAAGCATGTTCAGTTTGCCTAAATCATGTGAAAACAGCAGCACCCAGCAAGAGAGCAGTGTTACTGACTTCCTGGAGTGGGCCTTGGGCAGTCTTTCTGAGGATGGATTGCTGGGGTTTGCTAAAACTTTTTCCAGGAAGAGACTCTTCACCACATTAAGTAAACAGTGTTTTCTTCCTTCCTTATTTATTTTAGGTGCGATGTATTTTGGCTCCATTTTACTCTTGAATTTTTTTTTTTTTAAATTACCTTTCTGTGGAATAATTTGTCATCCTGACAAACTTATCCATCAAAATAAGAAACCTAGAGATGTTTTAGTGGTGCTATAGGATGAGTGCTCTGATTACCGATGAAGGGCTAGGAGAGCAAGAACCAAGGAAGTTCATGCCACGAACACCAGCACACAGGCCTGATGCTTCATTCGGCAAACAAGGGACATGTTTTTCTTCTAGAACAACATAAATGCAGCAGTCCGTGGCATTCAAACGGTGGCATGTGGCTGAGGAACTCTCCTAGGGCAACCCAAAACTCCCTGCTGTGTAAACACCCTTTCCAAGGGGCCATTCCGGCTGCTAAAGGAACTCAGGCCACTTTAGCGTGAATGCCTTGTGATTGGCAGCAGCGCTGGCCATTGTAAGTATCATATTGTTTGGTGGCGGGGAATATTTTTTATTGCTAGTTCAATAGCATTTCACAGTTATTAAACCAGAGTCATTGTCCCTGACGGCTCTCAAATGCTCAGAAACTTTAGGGCATAGAAGGGAAAAAAGTCCAAAGGCACAAAAGCTGTCAGCTATTTTCGGAGTTCCAATGTGGCTGTCACACTCTTCGCTGCTAAGGCGTTGGAGAAGAGATGTTGAGAAGGTGGTTTTCCAAATGTGTTTATGGGCAACTTGTTTTCATAAATAAGAATTTACGGGAGTAGATTCAATTACAAAAGTTATTTTAGAATGGTTAAAAAATGGAAACATTTAAGGAATGGGACACCTATACTATTATGATTAGACACTAAAGCACTTAGATTAAAATAATGTTCCCACCACGAGCAGATATGGCTGAATGTCCCATAACCCTCAAGATAAATGCCTGCCTGAAGTCATTGCTAGGGTCCATGTAGAATGCTCCAAGGAGATGAATGGCTGTGATTAGTGAGGGAACACATCTATTTCTCTGCAAGGGAGAGTGCTCTTGGCTTATTTAGCAGATAATGAAAGTATCCTGCAAGTGAGCTGGAGGGTGACCTTGTGCAGCCGCAGGTGCTGGTGACTAGACCAGACTTGCCCAAGAGGTAAAGCACCTCAGCAGGCGGGCCTCCCCTTCAAGGAATCAAATTGGTACTCTGAGACGGAGCACAGGCCAGTGGCTCATTCTGTAGGGCTAATTGGGGACCCCATGAGTACAGCAGCACAGCATTTTTTTTAATGGGTCACCCCCCGTAGAAACCATTTGTGGTCTTTTGCAAGCACCAACTTTCTGGGAATTTGACTTAATTTTTGGTAATTTTTCCAGACAACGGAGAGCCAGTTCCTGGAGAATTTGCTCTCCTCAGCTCTTTGTGTATTTTCTGTATGGTTTTGCTTTGCTTCTTCTAGGCCGAGTTTGTGAGGCCCCAAGGACCACACCAGCACTCAAGTCAGGGGATGTACAATTAATCTTCCACTGAAAGAAAAATGTATTCTTATTTCTCTTCAAGTGTCTCTGGCGGTAACAGGGCGTGGGCAGAAACTTGTGTTTACCTAAACAAAAACAGAAGATGTATGACCTCTCTAAACATTCCTGTGGCTGGCTCTTCTCTGAGGATGCCCTTGCATGGCTGGGTGCCAAGATTCTTTTATTTTTCTAGAAGTAATTACAGCTTGAGAGGACTGTGCCCCGTGGCTGACATTGTGGTCGAGGAGATTATGGGGTTGTGCTAATTCTGTTTGGACATGATTTTCGACTTCTCTTTGTGGAAAGGAACCCCCCACCCCCAAATCCTTGACAACCGCCTCTAGCCATTTTCTCTGCCTGTCTCTCCCGACTCCCACCACCCTTCATTTCCCAAGGGAAGTTAGGGCTCCATCATGGAGTCCGGGACAGAGAGACTCTCCCTATGTTAACTTCAGGGAATTATTTTTCTCCTGACCATAGATTCCTCTCATCCACTATACACATTTTTATAGAGTTAGTCTACGTAGCCTTAGTCCACAAATTGTCCACCCTTTGTCTCCAAACCTTCCTCCATCACTCAAAGGGAGTTTGACAAGCTTCGCCTTCTGTTTTAGCATTGAAAGCTGAAAAGAGAGACCCATAAGGCCGCTTCTAGGCAAAATCATTAGACGACTTTTTAATAAAGAGTTTTATGAGATAATTTGCCCTCATTAGCAATATAGCTTCAATTTACCAATGTTTAATCTCACCTTTCTCTTATTTTTCAAGGAAGTGTATATATATGTGTGTGTGTTTGTGTGTGTATGTGTGTGTGTTTGTGTGTGTATGTGTATGCGTGTGTGTGTGTGAGTGTGTGTGTGTGTGTGTGTGTGTGTGTGTGTGTGTGTGTTTAGACTGGCTTATGCAGTGCTGGATACTAGGTAAACTGTCACAGAAAGGCAAAATCATTAAAAAATGGAAACAAACCAGAAAACCCAAACAGAAATGACAACACTCTCTCATGGAGCACCCAACTACCTTGATAGATAAATAGCTATCTTGATGATACACCAGAATGGAGTTTTCTCACACCCTGGCAGCACTGACAATGAGGTGGCCTTCTGCTAGCAGCAGGTAGAAAACAGCAGTGAACCTCGGGTAGGGACAGAATACTTGTGTATTTCTGGGCACACTGGGTACTCCCAGGAAACACTGGGTCCTGGTGAAGAAGGCCCGTCTCCATGGACTTTGGGGCATTTTCAGCTCATTTCCGTAGCAGGCAGGGCTGCTTGGCTCTGGATCGGGCACTGTTTAGCAGTGAAGGGGTTATATGTGAGGGTGATCAGAGATTTAAACTGTCATGTCAACAGTGCCAGGGAATAGGCTGTGCAAGGGCCTTAATAAATCTGCCCTTGACTTATGGCCAAACCTCATTCAGCAGAAAATTATTTCTGCAGCATACTGAATGCTCTGCTCTGATGGAGACAGAAATAAAGAAAGGTGGAAATAGGGAGAGGAGAATGGAAATTCAATCCACATGCGGCGGGGAGGATTCCAGTAAATTTTTTTTTTTTTTGAAATAAGAAACAGAATGTGTAGGACTTTTGGAACAGCATGCATTCCTTTGATTACTAAAATGTCTTAGGGGACAAAGAATGATTCTCAAGGAAATCATCAGGAAAGGGAGGGAGGGAGGGAGGGACAGTGCACAACCAGGCCTTAGCACTTTATAAATGCTTTTCATTTCTTCATTAAGTTGGTTGGGCTTTCTTGTGTGAGGGAGGTGCTGTGGACCCCAGGATGAGCAAGCGTCCCCAGTGCTCACAGCAGGTCACTTAGAGCCACGGGCTCATCCCACATGTGAAATGTGTCATGCTTTGGTTCAGTGCAGAGCAAGCAATTGCAGATGTACTCTTGGATGCCAGAGACAAGTGTTAGGAGAGCCGTTGGGAACAGAAGGTGGGAATGCGTGGGACTTCAGACACAGAGAGCATCAGCACCTTCGTCGCGGATTGTGATTTAGTTGAAGGAACCGGGCTCTCATTCACTGGGAAGTCGGCCTGAAGCAGCAAATGTGGCCTCTAGGTTAGATGAGATGTGGTTTATTTCCTTAGGACATTTTGGAAGGAGAAGAAAGGGTTAAGACCAGTGCATTATGCATTTTTCAGATTGGTCCACAAAGGCAAAGGTGATCCTTTCCATCCTAGGCCAGAGGTCACTTTAATTGGAGAGATAATGTAGGAGACAGGGTTCTTTCTTTTTCTGGAAGTTTTGAAACTGTTGGGGAAAGCTCCAGGAGCAAGGGACAAAACAAGAGCGTTTCCTCCTCTAAATAATTTATTTCCTGTTAGTAGTTTTTGCGTTTCTGCCCTGTACTTTCATTCCCAGAGCTGTAATGAGTTTCAGGAACATAAGGTGTCAGATATTGGCTCGTTGTTGTTGTTGGTGCTGCTGAGATCTCTGAATTCACGACCCCTTAGAGCATGCGAGGCATGGTGCATACATAATTTACGAAGACCTCTGCAGCTTTCATCTGCTCTTCCCTCTAACTTTTGGCGCTTTTTATTCAAAGGGTGATTTGTTTTGCTGCAGTAGAACTTGTCGTATTTCCAGAAGTTTCCATAGAGGCCCAGCACCCTGCAGCAGATCCCTTGTGTCCAGGGCCATTTCTGCAGTGTCTTCAGTTTTGGGAGTTGGGGAAGACGGGGTAAGGGACAAAGGGGAGCAAGCCAATTTTTTGTTGTTTTTGTTTGTTTGTTTGTTGTTTGTTTTTTAGTGGTAGAGATTGTCGAAGGAAAGACTCAGTGGGTGTGAGAACACGTGCTTGTCCACTAAGGAGAGTGCTGCCTGGCGAATGGAGAAAGGAAGTGGCCGTGTTTTGATTTTGTTAGTCTCTCAAGGCTTCAGGGACCCCAGGAATTGTCCCAAGAAGGACATGATTACCAGTTCATGCCACGCTGCCTTTGTCTTTCGGGCTTGGGTAGGAACACAAATCCAGGCTCTTCTCTGACTCATCTCTCTCTCTCTTACACATCCATATATAGCTTTCTGTTTATCTTTCATCTCTGTCTCTCCTTCTCAGAAAGGAACGTCGGATTCTGAGTGGTCTGCTAAGAACTGGGGCTGCAGCCACCTCTCCAGGTAAACTGGAGGGGAAAAAGCATTGAGGTTTCCGACCCGGATTGTCTGCTGAGACCAACTCTGCTCAAGAAGCCTGCCTCCTATTGATCTACTCCTCTCCATGTCTTAAATATTTAATAATGCATTTTGCTGTTTGGTGGAGTTTTCAGAAGCCCAAGCTAATATCTCTTTGTGTACAAATGTGCATATATTTAAGGATTAATCTAGTGATGCTTGCAGTCTCCTGCCATGTGCTGCCTTGGGACTCTTCGGGTAAGAAGACTGTGGGCAGCTGCTCTTCCTGAAGCATGGGGCAAATCTCTTTTAACCGACAATGTTTAAAAGAATTACTGTAATGTCTGCTTACCCATTTATATCCTGTTATTGGCTTAACTATACACAGAAATGTCATCCTAACAGGGCATCTTGTGACATAAATGAAGAGAACCCTGAATTAAAAGACACCATTGATGTGGCCCTGGCTTCTGTCCCTTACGTGGAGAACACACCTTTTGTCCTCTCCTTGTGGGGTAAAGCATATCCCTCCTCACCTCATTCTCACCAAGACTTTAAGTTCTTCGGCAAGCTTCAACACAAATAAAAACAAGCACTTCCTTTTATTTCGGGGAGTGTCATTTGGCCATCTTAATTTTCATCTGTAAGCAAAGTTGGAGACATGGGCAAGTCTCATGAACAGTCTAACTGGTACGATCGACTTTAATTCACAATGGATTAATGAGTTCGTGTTGTCTCTAGGTGCCCAGGTTTCTGCTTTCTTCTTAAGCCTAGCCTTGGAAGAATGGTGTTTTGCAAGGACGTCTCTTGCTCCCTTCAAGAGCCAGCTGTTAGAGAGGCAGAGTCCATATGCCTGAGCCCCCTTTCCACTGATAGCCTCTTCTTCTCTCACCCACACCAAATGTCTTTTCTTTACACTTGAATTCAGAGAGTTCGTGCTGGACAAAGGGTGGAAGAACCGGAGAGAACAAATGCTCCCAGCTGAGGAGGTGAGGAGGCGTGAGAAGTCAAACCAGGAAGAAAAGCAGGGCTTGAGAAAGAAGAGGCGGAGGTCCAGAGATCTTGGAGGAGGGCCGGTTTAGCAGAGCCCTTTCAAGTCCTGATCTGACCAGAAACAAAGGGCACTTGACACATTTTAAAGAAAAATAAAATTAGTAAATTATACCTGCCTGTTTATCGACCTCCAGTGAACGCCAGGGTTTTCTACCCTTGGACTCACGAGCAAACTCAGCGACTGCCTTGATTAAAACTATGAAGAAAAATGAAAAGAATGGGATGCAGTTAAGTTTCTCAGCTTAGGTAGAAATGTAGCTAAAATCATTGCTGGAAAAGCATTTGATCAGGCTTTGAAATGCTGTGTGTAGTGACTGACTAGCTGCAGAAATGGGTATTTTGAAGGACCATCTGGAAAAGATAGAATAAAATTAAAAACTGAGAGGGCCTAGAGCGATGGCTTAACAGTTAACAGTGCTTGCTGCGCTTCTAGGGGAACCAACGTCACCCCGCCGTATTCCCATATTCGCCGGCGGCTCTCAGTGGCCTGCAACTCCAGCTCCAGGGTATCTACTACCTTCTTCTGGACTCCAGGAGCTCTTCATCTGCCCTCTTCCCCGTTCTTAAAAAAACAAAATGTGTTTTCAGCAGACCCAAGGGAGGAGATGGTGTTAGTCTTTGCAGGGATGAGAGTACAGGAGTCTGAACGGTTTTTAATTTGCCAAGTTTTGAGCTGTGAGTTTCTCCTTGATGTGGTTTCCAGGAAGGATTACAGGTTAGCTTTTGTGAGACGCACCATCTTGTTATAAAGTGAAAGGAGCAGCCTCCACCGGAGAACCCCAGTCCCGAATTTTGCTTCCGGCATCCATCTCCCATCTACTTAACTAGAGAAATAAAATTGGAGGGAATTTGGCCTTCAGGTTACGGGACTGGAAAGTGCTTTGAGAGACCTTCTGGTTGGATTACTTCTAAAGCCTCCCTGACAGATGAAAATTTATCTTATTTTTAAGTGTTCCCCTGAGGCAGAGTGTCCACAGACTCCCTACTAACTCATTCTAGTCTTTAACGATCTCCACATTGAGGAAATTCCTTCTCCTGTCTTACCTAAGCCCTCTCCGGCCAGCTTAGTCCATTGCTTTTGACCCTGTCCCAGAAGAGATGGGGAAAAAAGGTCACCTTCTTATATAAACATCCTCTCACATAATTAAAGATTACTTTTAAAAATCCCCAGGTTCTCCAGCTCCGCTTCCTTATCTCACGGAACCGCCCCCGGAACTGCCCTGCTTCCTTAAGCTTTCTTTCAGGGTTCTATCCCACAGCCTCCCAGTCACCTTTGTGGTGGTCTCAGTCATCTCTGCATCACCCAAGGTCCACAATGTGTGCTGGGAGGAGACAGAACTGACGTTATTTCCCCGGACTCTAAGTGCCAGAATTCATGGAAGAGGCAGAGTGATATTGATAATATATATTTTAAAATTTTTAACGTATCCATATTATAATGATTTTCAAAGTCAGATTTATTAATCCTAGGCTTGCGAGCATTTCCAGTGGTGTATGCGTGAACTCTTTAGGTTTTTAACAGGGGAAATGTATACAGTATGCTAAGACAATGTGCTAAGAATCACAATGATCCCTTGGTGTTCACTGGGGATAGGTTACTGGCCCCTTTCTCTGCTCTTAGATATCCAAATCTTCAGATATTCAAGTTCTTTATAGAAATGATGCAGGCAGGTTTTTAATGTAAATTATACACTTCCTTCATATACTTTAATTCAGCACTAGATTCCTTATTAAACCTAATACAGCATGAATGGTATATAAATAATTGCTGTGCTGTATCGTTTAGGTACATGCATTTCTAGATGGCTCTAAATGTGTCACAAAACAAAATCCAAAGTCATGACTCTGGGAACATGAATGGTAGTAATGAAGGGAGGCTGATAAGGATGGGAGGGAGATGAGAGAGGGCGGAGGATAGTCTAATCAGAATATATTGTATGCATGTATGAAAATGTCAATTAACATGCTAATAATAAGAAAATAAAATCCTTAAAAAGAAATTTAGGGCTGGAGAGATGGCTCAGAGGTTAAGAGCACTGACTGTTCTTCCAGAGGTCCTGAGTTCAATTCTCAGCAACCACATGGTGGCTCACAGCCATCTGTAATTAGATCTGGTGCCCTCTTCTGGCCTGTAGTCATACATGCTGTATACATAATAAATAAATAAATCTTAAAAAAAAGAAATTTAATTAAAAAATTAAAGTCTGCATGTCTTTAGTATTGATACAATTAAAAAAAAACTTTTGATTTGAGATTGGTTGAATCTACATAAGCAGAACACGTGGAGGGTGAGGCACTCAGCGGAGGGTGAGGTAAATTCTATACTCCCCAGTTAGATTAAATTCTGCCTTTCCCCGCCTACAATCATTTCTGAGAACCGTCTCTTAGTTATACTTGGGTGTTATCTGTAGCTTTCCATGAACTCATTTCTAGTCCTTGGCTTGAACCACAGATGCTGTAGTTGGAGGTGATGAGATGCTAGATCCTAAATAGATGTCAGGTATCACCACTCTACCCACGCTTCCAGGGCGGGGTAAAGAGCCTCAGTGTGCTTTCATAAGAATCAAAGCTCTTGGCTGAAAAAAATACTGCATCTTTTGGCTGTGGTTGTTTAATTTTGCATGAAATGAGCTCTTTATCCATTTGAGGAGTTTCCAAAGGGTTTAGATATTTGGGAACCAGAGACTCAGACACATGGCTTTGTAAGTTGCATAAAAAAACTATAAAAATGATTTTACTAAATCTCAGATTTCCCAGAAGTTTTTCCAACCTGCCTGCAAAGGTGGTGACCAGGAAAAGTCGATGTCCCTTGCGCAGCATGGGTTGCCTCATTCTTTTGTCCCAGCAACAGGACCCCAAAGAAAGGAGCACAGAGCACAGAAGCCACGTGTCAACCTTCTGCCTAATGAGACAGCAAACCAGGGACAGTGAGCGCTCTGTTAGGAGTGGCAGTCAGAGTAGTTACAATACACCCATCTTTGGTCTTCTTCATTAAAGGTCACCGACCGTGGCTGGGCAGTACTGTAATATCAGGCCAACCCCAAAGAATACAGACAAAACTCCCTGCTCCCCACAAGCTATGTAGTTTTGGCTCTTTCATTCATCATCTCCAGCACTTATCAGAGTTAGGCAAGTTTTCTTTAAAACAAGGATTAAAGATATAATTTGTAAGTTTTGCCTTTGACAATGTCCCTGATTTTGCTGCCCTTAAAATCAGTTCTTCATGAGGAGTACATGGTTATGTGGAAAATGTCTCCTAGATTATAACGTTCAGTGATAAGAAGGATATTAGAGTTGTCTATGTATTCTGTCTGAAGTCGGCGTAGCCCCCCTCCCCTCATGGAGTTTATGAAAACGTGGTATTTGGGAAGTGGGATGACGGGACATTCTTCTGTGTTTTACTTTTCTGCATTTTCTCACTTTCTGTGGCAGTCATGCATGACTTTTATAATAGAATGACACATATTCATTAAAAGAAAATTATTCCCTTCCATCTTTATAGTCTTTAAGCTTTCCTAGAGTCTCTCATTAAGATACACCTGGGATGAATCAGTCCCTAAGCCATTATCAGCGAAGACTTGAAAGATAAACACCTGGGGAGGAGAGCCAAGATGGTGCCCGGAGGGGGAAGCTGGGGGTGGGAGACAAATCAAATGTCAGCCCAGAACATGTTCCCCCCTCCTACATCACCGCCTTCAGCAGCTCCTGGCATCAGTTGGGATCAGAGCAAAGACTGCATTAGGCTTTGTTCATTACACCCCACTTGCAAGTCAGAAACTGAGCTCAGCCACATTAGAGGGTTGCTTTCAGAAGGGAACAGCGTGGGCAGGATTCAAACCCGGGTCAGTTACCAGGAGATCTCCACAGAAGCCCTCAGTGCCTGCCTGTAGAATCTCCAACGGTTCTGAGGAGGGCTGGGGACTGGCAGCCATGTGCCTTGAGTGTTTGAGTTAGAGCTGATTTATAAGAAATGACTCTGGGTCACTTGTTAAAAAATATCACTAAATGTTACTGTAATTTTGATGGATTGGTTAGAATGCTCTTTATTGGTTCATTAAGAAATTAGAAAAAATATCTTCTTCAAACTACAATGCATGGTTTCAGTTTAGCGAATAATGCTGTTTTGGATGGCAGTGAAGAATGTATTCGGAATGGAGGAAAATAGACTTTCCTCCAAGCAGAAGGTGTTGTTTGTGGGTGTGTGCAAACACATACAAACACGCACTCGTGCAGACCTTTTCCAGAACGAGTTCAAGATTTGCTTCAAAGTGTCTTACTTTTTGAAACTTCAATTTAGTCCCTGAGTCTCTAGGTCTTGCTTGACTGTGAGTTTAATCAAATCTTAGCACACATGGGAGGTATTGCTCTGCCTTTGTCCATGGACTGATCCAGCCAGCCCTTGGCTGACTATATTCTTTACCAGCCAGAGACCTTAGAAGTGATAGGCCACTGTGTGCAGGGGGTAAAGTCACAGGAGGTTGAGTGGGCTGGCTCTGTTTGCAAATATCCAGAGGTCACATAGTGTGGGGTGGTTGGTAATGCTACGTAGTTCCTCCTTCGGAATCGGATAGAATGGCTAGTTAGCGCACTCAGCCGTAGGCCTGTCTGAAAGCTGGGGCTCAAGGTCTGCTTTCCTTGGACAACGAAAGCACCCAGCATCGGATTCTTGATGAGAGCAAAGGATGAAACTCAAGTCGCGTGGGTTGGTGGGCTTCTCTTCTTCATCTTTTAATAAGAAGGACACTCAACGAAATCTTTGCATGAAAATAGCCCAAAGTTTGACTGCTTGGCTTTTTAGCATGGAATTCTAAGTAAACATGGGTGAAATACAACTTGTCAGCACAAAAATACCGCCTGTCACAGTCATTTGTGTATAAAATATGAGCCGCAGGTTTGGACCATATGGTTACATGAGTTCTAATTTACGTGGCATCGTCTTAAGTCAGCAGAACTCGTCCTGGCCTGCCTGTGGGAGGTGGAGTCAGCACCTCACCCACTGAAGTGAGAAAGCTCCCTGGGGTTCGGCCAGTTTTGCTGCTGCTATAGACATCAGAGATTTGCAGGGCAACGCCGGACTCTCCCCAAGACAACCGAGCCCTTCCTGGCTGTGGCATGGCTGACCAGGCTGTCCTTGCAATTAGCTCTCAACATCGGACATGTGAAATTGAAAAATATTAAACCTCACAGCTTGTGACTTCTCCGTTCCTCCTGTTCCCACTGGGGGGAAAGTAACACAATCTTCTCCCCCAGATGGGGCAGGGAGAGCGGACGTTTGGACGCCATTTCAGAGCAATGTTTAATGAAGTGAGAAAATGCATTCGTAGTGTTGGGCTCCATGGCACATGCACGCAAGCCCAGAAGTGCACAATGGATGTATTTTGTGATTTAGACATGAGTTACAGATGCCAAAGAAATGCCGTCGAAAGAAAAATCAGACTTGAGAGTCCAAGCTGAGCCAGAAACAGATGCAATTTTTGTTACTTAAAAAAGAAATTCTTCAGTGCCCTCCTCTCTGTTCCCCCAAGCTGTGTCCTGTCACTGTCTTAGATGACCTTTCAACAGCGTCTGCCTGGGACACTTTTAGCAAGTGGGTTGGAGCATGTGACCCTTGACTCTCCTGCACATTCTTTGGGGAGCCCGAGGGCTCTCCAGCTGCCCTCTGGGTGGTCTCTTCAGTCGGGGTTACTGATGTCTGAGCCTGATAAGCCAGCAGCCCAGGGACCCTAGATTATCCTTTGCGGGTGAAGCATGAAACACAGCTCACCTTGAGGGCCCAGCCTGGAGCAGCTGCCCACAGTGGGAGGCTGAGGGCAGTTGGCTTGTTTTTTTGGGCAGGTGTGGAGGATATTCTTGCTTTTGAGGATTTTTTTTCCGTGCCCTGTTGTCCTTAATCGACAATGAACTCCTTCTAGTGTTGACATGTGGCCTAAGACGGTATCTGCACTCAAAACAAAAACGAGGATAGATCCAAATCTTAAGGAAACACAAGAGTGAGATTTGAAATCCATGGTCGCTTTGGAAGAGTAAACGCAGCAGCCTGTTTACTTTTAGGAGGGGGTGTAGTCCAACAAGGATATTAAGGTCATGACAGACGGACCCGAAAGACAACAAAGAAAGTAAGTCTAGCAACTGTTTCGGCTAAGAGATGAGTCATCCATACAGGGAAGAGACCTTGTTGAGTGTTTGCCAAGTTCCAGCATTTGCTAGGTGTGGCTCCTCAGGGTTTACCACAGGCTGGTGAAGGCATATCAGTGTTTCTGGTTTAAAATGAAGCCACTGAAGGCACCGACACAGGCATTGCTCTCCAGCACGACGTTAATGAGTGACGGAACCACAGGACTCAGCTTCTCTGAATCCAAGTTCTGTGCATTCTCTCAGGTAGCTACAGTAAGAGCCGCTGTGGGGCTCAGTGCGTGAAAGTGCTCGCCCGACTCCTGTAAGCTATCCTCTGACCTCCACATGAGCCCACTGTACACACACACACACACACACACACACACACACACACACACACCACACATACACACACACAAAGACACACACACACACAATGTAATTAAAAAAAAAAGTAAACCTGGGGTGAATGAGTGACTATTGATTGTTGTTTAAAATTAAGGCACCCCATCTTCACTTCCAGTAACAAGCTAAAACTTACTGATTGGAAACAAAACATCTTACGTGGATGAGTTTTTAGCACAAAGAAGTCTTTCTGATCCCTTTAGAAGGAGTTTGCTTATTGATAACACCCTTCTCTCCTGATGCCCACATGCTGTAAAACCCACCCAGGGGGATTCACCTGGCTCAAAGATTATCTGCTCCATGACATTTGCTCTTAGATTTCATGATTCTCCAACTCTGTTCACTGCTTGGATTCTGTGTCTCAGCCATTGTTCTTTTCTCCTCTCTCTCCTGGTCCCAACATGGTGTGCCCTTCCTCTTCTGGCACCCACCTAGCTGTCCTCAAGGTCGTAGTTCCTGGTGTCCGTTTCCAGGGCTCACAGGCTGCCTCTTTCCCTGGCCTCCTTTTCAGTGCTGGGCACTCACTGTCCTTTATTTACCCCATAGTGTTAGTTCCGTGGTTGCTTTTATGACTTAAAATAGCCTGATAATGGAGGGGATGTTTCTGCTGCCTCGAGAAGTGATGTTGCACATCATTGTGATATGGCGATACTCTTGAGCTAGTGAAGGTCAAGACCAAATGACTATATTTCTAACCTCTGTGTTTGGATGTGGGGATGCTGCTTCTTTCTGTCATCCAAGGAACTTCCTGTGTATATTCTAGATAAGCCGGAAGTGCCTTCATCAGACTCAGAGATGAGGAACGTGCTTCCTGGGTCTTCTTAAAGTCTTTGTTATTCAGGGAGGCCATCTTCTCCATGTTTCCTAAGATGAACATTCAGGGAAGCCATCTTCTCCATGTTTCCTAAGATGAATGCTCCTTGGCAAAGGTGCTGTATTGACAACTAAAAGCCTTATTCTGAGGATATGTGAGTAGTTTTCAATCATGTTTTTTACCACACAAAATGGCATTTTCCACAAAAACCTTCTTTTCTTTTGGCCTGCAAATGGAACTTATTTTTCTAATTCATCTGCTGATTTCTCAAAGACATATTGTTATCACGTGACAAGGTGAGATTTGGAGTCAGGCATTTCTCAACTGATGCTTCAACTCTGAGCCTCTATGCTGAGGTTAAGTTGGAATAAGCATTGGTCTGAACCATACAAAGATGCCAGTGTTTGACTTTTCTGTTTTAAAACAAGGTCTTATTATGTGGTCCAGGCCAGCCTTGAACTTCTCCTACCCCAGCTTCTTGAATGCTGGGAATATAGACAAGTACCCCCTGCACTCATGATTTTTGACTTTCAGAAATTGAAATTGTGTATGGCTCCATCAAATAACGTAATAAAACGGTGTCTCTTAGATTGACAACATAATGGAAGACAGAACTGATGCTTTGTATGTGGGTTGACACAGGCTAGCTTTATCCTGGGAAACCTGCACCTTCTGGAAGACATCTGCACTAACTGAGGTTCCCGCTATTAGCCAGTATGATCTAGGCATACTGAATTGGGGAAATCAACTGAGGAAACACTGAACTGGGTGATTGATATGAATTCTGTTTGATGTAATTCTTCTCAAGCTTAGCATATGTTCTAAACAGGATTCTGGAGTCCTTTCTTTTTTCATCGTCTAGTTCTTCGTCCCCAAGGGAAATTTTCAAGAAGGAGAGAGCAGACAGTTGGGAGAAAAGCCTCCAGCATGGTATGTGTGCTGTCTGAGGAAAGACAAAGACTGCCAATCATTTCTGGTTAGATGAAGGCTTCACATACGGGGGTCATCGCTATCACCACCCTCACCAAAATGGCCAACACATCTCAAAGCTTATAGAACTCTCGCACAGAGTGGACTCATCTCACTTTCCGGGAGGACACGTTATTAGTTTCTTAATTTTAAAAGTGAGGAAACCGAGTGATACTCAAGTTCGCGTAGGGAGATCGTTGGCTCTTGAGTAGCACTGGTCGATAGAACCTTCTGCCATGATTAAAATATTCTCTGCCTGTCCTCTTCAACTTGATTCAACATGATAGCATTGTCTGCATGTGGATGCTGGACACAGAAAGTGTGCTTATATGACTAAACCTGTGAAGATGAGATGGCTTTCAGATTTCAGCCGAAACAGTCATATGAGGCTAGGGGATCCTGCGTTGGAGAGTGGGGCTCTTGAACTCATGTTTTCTGTCACTTCTTTTTTTCTTTTTGCTTGATGCAGGAATTTTAGAGAATGAAGGGAATGGCTACATCTCTGCCCTCTGATTTTGATGGATCCTAGTTTCTTCCAGGGGATGATGGGGGTTGCATCTAAAGCTTGCACAGTCTCCTTATGGGAAGGCAGTTGGATTTTACACTGATTTCCCAGGAATGCCAAACTACATTGTTCCCCTAAACAACCGCTATGATAGGTTAAACCGGATTCTGGCAGTTTCTTTCCAGCCATATGGTATCATGACAAACATGACTAATTCCTGCTCTGTTTGTTCTGAATCGTGTTAATCTGCCAACTGGTTAGCGCCCATTATAAAGCAGCTTTTATCTGGAGATTCTCATTAGCATGTGAAATTAGTCCAAGCCTAAACTTCATTTTGCCAAATCTTCCCTCAGGCTGCTCTTGAGATAGGGTCTGCTCACAATTGAGCTTTTGTTTCCTGACTGTCAGGCTATGCCCAGAAGGTCAATTAGCGTTTTTCTTCCTCCTTCTTCTTTTATAAATCAGATACTTGGTGTTTATTTGCTGTTATCTAAATTCTGGTAGAGCTAGTCTGTCTTTCTATGTGTTCTGCCTCTGTAGTAGGGAAATATATCTTTGCCTGCTCCCAAAGATAATTCTTATTACATTATTTGGCTCAATAAAGACTGACTTATAAATATTCTTCTGTGAGATTTCACCTGACTCCCTGACACATATCTAATGATCCCTCAGTATTAAAACCTTTCAGGATTACCGCCGAGCCTTCTCAATGTGCCTTTTCACACTTGTACTGGGAGTGGCAGCTAACATAAAGAATCAGAAATGATTAGGTTCTTAAAAATTCAGAATCAAGGTTTTAACAAAGAAGATAGGCATGTGTATGCTGTACCCCTAAAAAGTTATGTATTCTTTCTCTTAGAATTACTCTATTAGTTTTAAAGAAATAATTCATGTTAATTGAAATTTTTTGGGATAATTATCCTAAAACCTCTTGAACGTATAAAAGTTTAAAAATATGATTTTGAAAAATTAATTAGAGATGGCTAACTCTTAGTTTAAGGACATTAAAAGCATTGATAGATAGATAGATAGATAGATAGATAGATAGATAGATGATAGATAGATAGATAGATAGATAGATAGATAGATAGATAGACAGACAGATTTCTATTATCATTTTCTAAGCAGGAAAGATATCATAATACTAAAAGAGAAGGGGAGACTCTCGGAACAAGCATGTGAAGTAGACAGGCTCAGCTCTAGGAAAAGCATCATTTTCCCCAGGTCCTGCTTTTTCTCCTTTTTGATTCAGATCGGGGAAGATTATATTATATCTGTGGAACCCAGATACCGCAAATAGAATGAACCCCCACCCCACCCCACACCGCACTGCACTTTGTCTGCCTGGACTCCCCTTGGGTTGCACTTCATTGGAATAACCTCAGCTGTCTCAGAAGAAAAATCCATCTTCGCTCAGATTCCCTGCTGCTCCTGCCTTGTCTACCTCGTTTTTGAAACCTTCCTAAAAGTAAAAGTAATTGCAAGTGATATGGTAAGGTTTTCCTCGTTATCTTGATATCTCTGGAAAAAAAATATTGATTAGTGCAACCAAACAAGATGAGAGATAACCTGAAATGTCACTCATTTAAGAATACAACTTTCTCTGCCCCTCATGAAGCATTACTGAGCGGCAGGTCACATTATAGGAAACTGGATCAGAGCACTTCTGTTGGAACTAAGGATTAACTTGTTCTTAGTAGCTCTGGAGGGTTCTGAGTGTTAGTTTTCCTATCTGTAAAATGGGAGAACCAACACCTTCCCACCTGTTACTGCTCATGTGAAGGTAAACTGTCATGTGGTTGGTGCTGGATCTGCACCACGGTAAGGGTCCAATGAGTGGCAGCTGTTGCAGCTTCTGTCGACGGACACTGGACACAGGGTGGAGAGTAAAGGAGCCTTTGTGTTCTCATTGTATGGGACGCATTGTCACCACTTACTGAGCCTCAGTTCTGCTCATCACAGACAGTGGGTAGATTCTCTTTGGGAATGGGACATGGGGTCTTCCCAGGGCAAATGTCAGGTGCTTTGATGTGTTGCTGGGTCAGTCAGCTTCTGGGAATCTCCCGAGCACTCAGCGTCACCTCCCACTGAATGCCATCTGAGGTACAGCATCCAAGAGGAAGGAGCTGAAAGGCTTCAGTGTGGGTGGGACTCCTGGAGAAGGCACCCAAAGAATGTAGGGGGCTAGCTCCGCACTCATCAGTCTCCCATTGTGCAGGGTCCCAGATTTGAGATGTTCCCTGAGTGTGGTGTAAGGCTGAGCTTTCAGAGAGGACAAGTTCTAGAAAAAGATCCTGTTGTCATTTGGGGGAAATTAGAGCTATTTTAATTCCCTTGTTTTTATACCGGTTTTGCTTTGCTGGAGGGCAGAGTGAAGGAGGCAGCAGAGCCGGCCTAGCTGAGGGAATTCTGCTGCTCCAGCTTACAAACCCTCTGCTCCGTCCACTCTCGTGCCTTGGGATCAGCGTGAATGCTCTCCTTTCTGGCTTTGCCTATCACCGCTGGTGTGGTTCCTTCTGGGGGAATTTGGTTAATGGAAGCAGACCACTTTCACTACCAGTGACCACCTCTTGTGTTTTCTTGGTTATTGTCACCATCAGCAAGGGACTGCTGGCAGTCGGCAGTGCCCCAGATGGCGGTATTGGATTCTAGATGCCCAGGCTGACTAAATATTTGGGCTGTAACTTTGGCAAATTCCCCCTTAGCTTCAGTTTTCCTACCTTTAAAAAGGGAAGCTAATGTGACACCAAGCTTGTGAGGGGTTTAGGAGGGACAAAGTCAGCCGTGCTTGCAAAGCATGGAGCACAGTGCTTATCAGAGCTGGCCTGGAACAGTGCATGTTGACTGTGGAATAGCCAAGGAGACTCAGGCTGGGGATTGTCTCAACAATTTCTGAGCACTTCCTCCAGACTCCATTTCCTCCCTGAGATACTTATGAAGCTCCGTGGCCCTCTCAATGCCTACCTTGCAGTCAGTGACCAAAGGGACAATCTCCCCTTCCAAAGCATAACGTCAAAGAGTGGGGCCTTCTTATATTTGAAGATACTGTGTTGGTCTGAGATTTTTCTATTTGTGGTGAAGAGTGTTGGAAAGAGGTAGGATGTTAGTGAGACCACTGAGAAAATCAAAAGGGGCTTCTTACTCACCACACAGGGGTAGGTCTTGCTGGCTGCTGGCCTCCCACCCCAGCGACGTACCCACTGTAATCAAACCTCTTCACATCTAACCTTATGTTCTTCTTATGGCTAAGTCAGGTCTCATTTGGAGGTTGTTGGTACATTGTAAACCCTTGCTTGCCCTCTTGCTTGTGAACTGAGGAACGAAGAGGCAAAGAAATGCTTAAAATTAGCCACAAATTCAAGAACCTAAGGCTTGTCTGTCAATAGCCAGTATCCTTTGTTTTCTAAGGTGACAGATCATGTCTTCCCCAGTTTTCGTTTTTTGATTGTCTTAGTTACTTTTCTACTACTGTGATGTGACACCATGACCAAGGCAACTTACAGAAGAAAGAGTTAATTGGGGGCTGACAGATTCAGAGATTGAGTCCATGGCCATTTTGACCATCATGGCGGAGAGCATGGGCAGCTGGCAGAAAGGCATGATGCAGAGCAGTAGCTGAGAACTCACAGCTGATCCACAAACACAAGGCAGAAGGAGGCACAGGAAATGGCATAGAGTTTTGAAACCTCTAAGCCCTCCCCAAGAGACACACATTGTGTAGAAAGGCCACATCTCATAATCCTTCCTAAACAATACCACCAGCAGGGTATCAAATATTGAAATCTATGAGCCTATGGGAGCCATTTTCATTCAAACCGTTGCAGTAATCAGTATTTATGCCATTAGACATCCATAGCTGTCTACCAGAGTCTGGTTTGTGTGTGTGTGTGTGTGTGTGTGTGTGTGTGTGTGTGTGTGTGTGTGTATGTGTGTGTGTGTGTGTGTGTGTGTGTGTGTGTTTACAAGTACATGTGCAATTGCATGTGGAGGCTAGACGGCAATGTTGAGTATCTTCCTGGGTTGCTCTCCAGTTTATTTAGAGTTAGGGTCTCTCTCTAAACCTACTGCTGGCCTTGTCTAGTCTAGGTAGCCAGCTTGCCCCGAGGATCCTGTCTTCACTTCATAGAGCATTGAGATTAGGCCACGCCCACCTAGGTTTTTATTATTTTTAGTGTGGGTGCTGAGGATCCAAACTCGATGCTTTGTACTTGTACAGGAAACACTTTATCCACTGGTCTATCCCTCAAGCCCAGGAATCTGTGCTTCATTTTCATTTTTCTTGTTAAGAATGATTACTACATCCTTACACTGTAAGGATGCAGTAGGAAACTTTCTTTTTTTTTTAACGTGTGTTTTTTTTTTGTATGTATTTGTGTGTATGTATGCAGGTGCTTATGTGTGTATGTGTATAGTTGTGTGTGTATGCAAGTGCTTATGTGTGTACAGATCAGAGTTTGATATTGAGTGTCTTCCTCAGCTGCTCTCCCTCTTGTTTTTTGGGGTAGGGACTCTCACTCAACCTGGAACTTAATAATTCTGCTAGACTGGCTGGCCACTGAGCTCCAGGGGTCTGACTGTCTCCACCTCCCCAGGGCTGGAGTTACAGGTACCTGGCTTTTTGCATGGTTCCAGAGCACACAAACTCCCATCCTCATGCTTGTCCAGCAGGCACTTTACTGACTGAACTCTCTTTTTAATTTCCCTATGACTTTCAGTTGGATGCCCATCAAGTCTTCCAAGGGATTCCCCTCTGTAACTGTTACATCAGAGGACATTGGGCCCTGTGGTCATCAGGTTATTTGAGGCCTTGTCTTTGAGGATAATTGGGTGAGCTTGGCAATGGTGTCCATCCTGGGGTGTCCATCCATTTCTCTTTTCTTTTCTTTTTTTGGTCATTCATCATAAGAGACTCTGATAGAGCCAGGTCCTGGAAGCAGGGGGATAAAGCTCTTTCTCAGTGATAACTGCCCCTTACACGTACATCATCCTTCCTCCCCTACGGATGATAATAAATTCCCCCATGTCCCAGAAGCCAGGGCCTCCCTTTTCTGAAGGAGGAAGCATTTGAGAAGACTTTGAAGGATAAGAAGTCAAGCCTGGTACAATTCCCAGGGATGTAATTTAACAGTGACTGATGGTTCATCGTGTGCTGGTTGAGTGTCAGAATAAAGACAAATGGGAACTGGAGAAAGATCTCCCTAAAACTCCCCTCCAGCACAGGGGCTCTGGAGAGCCCACAGGGTGGGCCACTGGGCCCTGGGAAGGGCAGTTATTAGTTAATAGGTACTCACAGAGCTTATAAAATGTTTTATTAAACGACAAACTCCTAAACATTATACAGGGTCCTATTTTGTGGTCCATATGCTGACTGAATTCCCAGATGACTTTAATGAGCAAATGGCAGCCTATTAAAATTACAGTAGTTTTGCAAAGAAAATAGCTCCCCAGGGGAGGACAAGAAAACACACCAGGCTGCTACTGTGTTGATAGTTGTCCCAGGAGCTCCTTCCTCCTTCCCCCAAGATCGCTGGTGGGAACAAATCTGCTGTTGTAAGAAGTGTCTGCTCCCACTCCGCCCATCCTCCTGGGTCTGAGAGATGCTGCTTGCTCTCACTAATCAGCCCCTGGTCTTGCTGACCTTGAAGCAATGAAGAAAACAACTCCTTAATGTGTGTTTTGCTTAATCAAGGAAACTTGCGTTGGTAGCCACTGGAAAGAAAGAACTTAGTGTCTCCATTTTGATATAGAGAGCTCAACTTTTTCTTCAATAGAAGATGGGGGAAAGCAATGGCTTTAATTCTACCTCGCTGTCAAACTGCAAGTTATAGTTGATATTCTGTTAAAGGTGTGATAATCCCTGGTTTGTGTTAACAATCACTGGGATTTATTTTTTTTTTTTGTTTGTTTGTTTGTTTGTTTTTCGAGACAGGGTTTCTCTGTGTGATAGCTCTGGCTGTCCTGGAACTAGATTTGTAGCCCAGGCTGGCCTCGAACTCACAGAGATTCGCCTGCCTCTGCCTCCTGAGTGCTGGGATTAAAGGCATGCACTACCATGCCTGGATTTCTTTTTTCTTTTTTTTGTTTTGTTTCACCTCCAGGAAAGGCACTGTTCTGTGTGTACTCCAGGGCAGTTCTAGATCTCCTTCCATTTTTTTTAACTCTTGCCATTAAAGGTCTCTCAGTTCAGACTTCCACTCATGAGTGCTGAGAGGCAGTGGAGTGAACACCCATCATCACGCTAAGGGGCATCACATTAATGTCACCTGATGAACTTTCTGTGAAACTGAAAATGTTTTATGTCTGCACTGCCCAAGAGATAGATTCTAGGGTCTTGATTTTGTCTGTGGCGTTGTCCTCTTTCTGTCTGTCTGCTGGCTTCCTACTGTCCTCAGGAAGAAATCCAATGTTCTAACTATATCATGTTAGTGTAAGTTCTTAAAAATTGTATTTGTTTATCTTATGTGTGTGAGTGTTTTGTCTGCTTGTGTGTGTGTACTACATTCATGCCTGGTGTTCTCAGAGGCCAGAAGGGGCCATTAGATCTCATCAGATCCCCTGGGATTAGAGGTAAGTGGTTGTGAACTGCCAGGTGGGTACTGTAAATTAAACCTGGGTCCTCTGAAAGAACAACCAGTGCTCTTAACCACTGCGCCATTTCTTCAGACCACAGTAAAAGTTCTTAGTTGCAAGAAAAAGAGGTGAATTCTGTAGGATGTAGGCAGCAGGAAAAGTCACTAAAGGGATATAGATGAAGGTACAAAAACCAGCAGGTCATAGGAACAGGCTCATGAAACAGTCAGGTGAGAGCAGTTTGGGTAGCCGCTGAAACCACAGCCACTTATCGAGGACAATGAATATGTCTTGCAGACCATTCTAGGCCACTGTGCTGGTGACTCTGCACCATGAGAAACTGGACCTTCTTCTGAAATGGGGCCCTTTGTTGCCCTTTGATGATTCACCATGGCTCATGCTTCTTTCCCAGGGGCTCCCTGTTGGACAGTGGGACAGCGCACCTGATTGCCCTTCTTTTTGTTTTCAGAGCACAGGCTTTATCTTTTTCCTTGCTCTGGTCTCCGCCTGCAAAGCTCTGTCTCACTACTTTCTGTGGCTAGTCAGTCATCACCCAGCCCTTTTTAAAAAGTTCTCCTCTTGCAGGGGGGAGGGGCTTGGTCCTGCCTCAACTGAATGTACCAGGCTTTACTGCCCCTACCCCCACAGGAGAACTTACCCTTTTGGAAGAGGGGATGAGGGGTGGGGGGGAGCAGGAGGAGGGATGAGAGGGAGATCTGTAGTTGGTATGTAAAATGAATAAAACTTTTTTTAATTAAAAAAAAGTTCTCCTCTTTGCTGAGGCTTTCTCTGACCATCTACTCTGAGTCCCTAGTGTCTCCATCATACATTTTCTAATCTCTGTCTATTATGTCACCTTTTATTGCCATCCCAGTGCTTGCCAAATGCGGCTCATGTCCTTAGTGATTATTTGTTTCTCTCATCCCTAGCCCTTCAGTGTTGAGAGCCATGATGCTCCACGCCCATCTCAGCATTGCACCTCCAGCACCTTCAGCAGGATGCATCCCAGAGTGACAGGCTGCAGTGTTACTTCAGGGTGTAGTCACTGAAAATCCTCAACACCGCCATCGTCCCTGATAACACGCCTTTGTATGTGACGATGCTTTAGTGTTCCTCTCTAGCATCTCATTTGCTCCTAAAAAATGAAGCCACTGACAGGTATCTAAGCATCTTGGTAGCACAGAGCACAGTGGCTACTGCACGTGATGCTACCCCTTATTGATCTTGGCGCTATGGCCCTTGTTTTGTTACATTAAGATAATTGTCGGATTTTTATTGGTGAGGTGCTGACAGTCTAAACATCAGGAATCTTCTAAAACTCAGTCAGTGGTCTTTACTATGATGAACTATTATCAAACACTCGGAAAACCAGGCCAGCTTCCCAACCTTCTGCTTTCCGCGCACTGCCTACTCCCAGGTGGAGCCAACACGGAGGTGCCAATCTTCTCAGCTTCTGCTTCTGGGCAAGAGCCTGCTCATAAGCCTTTTGTATTCTGGTTCTTACTGTGATATTGTGGAATAATCTTTTTGTACACTGTGAAGATGTGTCTTTGCCAAGGAGCCTTCTGATTGGTTTAAAAAAGAGCTGAATGACCAATAGCTAGGCAGGAAGAGGTTAGGTGGGACTTTAGGTCAGAGAGAGAGGAAAAGGAGATGAATCTAGGTGCAAGAGAGATGCCAGAGGAGATGGAGAGGAAGCAGAACATGCAGAAGGAGAGGTAAAAGCTATGAGCCTCATGGCAGCATGTAGATTAATAGGAATGGCTTAATTTCAGTTATAAGAGCTAATGAGACAAGCCTAAGCTAAGGCTAAGCTTTCATAATTAATAAGAAATCTCCACGTGGTTATTTGGGAGCTGGCAGTACAGAAAAAGACTTATTACACTGTGACATTCTGCTCTTCTAAGTCTCAGGAGTGCATCTCATTTCCCTTTAATACCTTGACACCCTATTTTTTTTTAAATCAGCTTATGGAATCAATGCCAACAACATTGAAATCCTCAGTACCCTAATGGGCACTGGCCCGATTTGTTCTAGCTGTAAGGAGCTGAGAGGAGGCTGCAAACTTTCCCAATCCTGTTCCTCCCTTGGGAAAGGACAGGCTTTGATTTGAATACTGGTTGAATGTGTGTGGATTTTTATGAATTCATGTTTTAAAATCACACTGTTAGACTTGTATCACTCAGTTTAGCTTGCTTGGTTTGTGCTGCTTCTCATTTTACTCAGTCACTGCTGTGGTAGGCAGTCTTCTATCTCTGTACTCTGCTAGTACAAAAACAGAGACATCACTAGAAAAGAAAACCACAGGCCAAAAGCTCTCATAAGTGTATGTGCAATCTTCAGCAAAACATTAACACATTAAGTGTAATAATATGTCAAGATTTTGATGCATCAGGGTCAAGTGAGGGGCTTTCCAGGAGTGCCAGACTGGCTGAAGGACATGACTTACCTTTCAGGAGCAGGTGTAGGCTGCCACGTTAGCCGACTAAAGAACAAAAACTATGTCATCTACTTGACAGACACAGAAAAGTTTTCTGACAAATTTGATATTCAAGGTAAGAACTCTGAAAATTAGTAATAGAGAGGCTTTCCCAACCCAAGAAAGGTCACCTGTGAAAAGCCTGTAGGTAGCTTTGTAGATGGTGAGGGATTCAAAGATTTCCTCTAAAGATTGGGAATGAGGCAAGGTGGCCTCTTGCCCTCTTATTCATTGGAAATTGTGAAACAACCAACAAAAAACCCAAACTCTCCATGTGTTGATGAAGAGGACAGAAAAGCTTTCTATTTGTAAATTATGTAACTGTCTACAAATGAAATCCCAAAGAATATATCGGAGTACTCTTGGACCTAAAAATAGATTTAGCAATGTTACAGGGTACCAGAGCAGCATAGGAAGTCAGTTACGCTCCTATGGCCCAACACTGAGCAACTGTGGACATCAGAGCCAGGATTCTCACTGTGGAAGACAGAAGCTGCAGACTGGGGAGGTGGAGGATGCCAGGATGAACTGTGTGGTGCTTGCTTAGACTCACAAATATCAGTAGAAGTCACCAGTCACTCACTATGGACAGGAGTAGGTAGATGTGGGTTAATATGAGTACTCACGGTCCAGCTCTAAGACAGCCTCCTAAGACAGCCTGGGAGGAGTGGAATGCCTGAGGAATCCACACGCCATTTTAATTTTAAGATACTATTCTCCAATAAAAGAAACCAAATGTTCTTGGGAAAATGGCTAATTCTAGGGCTTGTGTGGCAAAACAGTAAGATGAGCTTCGAGCATCCTGTGTATCTTCTGATGCCAAAATAGTTAAGGAAGAGGGCTGGGTAAGGATGCGGGATTCAACCTGAAATAATTTCCAAAGGTCAATTCTGGAAAATTTGAGAAGCAAACTAAATCATGACAGTACTGGATTATTACCCAAAGAATAAAGTAAGTATCAACAGATTCTATAGATACAAATATAAGATGGAATAAGTAAGTCCATGGGAGAGAGGGGCCAACACTTCCTCACAGAAGAATTTCAATAACTGAACATAGAGGGAGTGGGGAAAATAGAAACTGGCCATTAGAACCCCACAGTAATGATTTCTGCAGGCACAGTTCCTGGAGGCAGGCTAAAAATAGTGGATAAAATGTTAAACAGAAATTGCATATTTGCCTAACCTCAGAGTATCTTCCCTTAACGCATTTCATGCCTTTGTGATTTTAACACGGACCTACAGATTCTTCTGGAACACCTCTCCAGGAATTAGAGCTGAACTGATCTCTCCTGGAGAATAAACTGGACTTAGAGACGTTCTTCTAACAGGAAGCAGAGAAATGTGTAACATTCTCTTGAAGAAGCAGATGGGACCTGAGTTGAAAGGTCAAGGTTCACTTCCCTGGGAGTGAGACCCACAGGGATCATACACTCCTGAAATGCTGCGTCTCTGTGGTGCGAACTTCTGTGGCTCAGTCTAGACTTTAGTGTGGACAGCTCCAGAAGGACAGATACTCTACAACTTTGACCTGCAGTTTCCAAACACATCAAGGTTATGAAACACTAGGAAAAGTCACAGAAGAGAAGACACTGAGTAGAAAAGATATGCCAGTGCTACCGAGGCCTGGTGAGTCCTGGGAGAGATCTGGTAACAGAAAGGTCAGAGAAATTCCAATAAGGCCTGTAGTTTGGGTAATCGTATTGTATTGATGCTAATTTCTTGTCTTTGAGAATTGTGCCATGATTATGAACATAAGGGAAATCTGTGTGAAAGGTAATTAGGAACCTCATGGTCTTTGAAACTTTCTCCAGAGTCTAAACTCATTTCAAATGTCAAAACAGGAAGCTTTTTTCTTTTCTTTCTTTCTTTTTTCTTTCTTTCTTCTCCTTTTTTCTTTTTTAAAGCATGGATGAGCACTGAGGGCTGGTGAAAATGAAGTGAATTCTTAGTCAGGGTGGCCAGAAGTCAGGAAATATTGTCTTAAGCACTGTAATTAGTGTTTTAATCACAATAGTCCTAGGTGGACAGTTCTTTGAAGAATCAACAGCTAGAAGAGTTATGAGTGGCTCATTCCGGAGCAAGGTGTGGGGCTCAGGGTACGGTCTTTGGGGACCCTGCAGCTCTTCCCTGTGGGCTTTTTTGCAACAGTACCTTCTCAAAATCGTTCTGAAATCATTTTAGACTTTAGTGAGAAGTTGCAGAAGTGGCACAAAGATGCCTCCAAATGTTAACATCTCCCATGATCATGGACCTATCTGAGAAAACCAGCCATGACTTAACACCACTGAGCGCTGTTAATTCGGCACACCGCTGCTGCTTCATCATACACATTCTGGCCAGGATCTGCTTTCTGTCCCTCATTGCTTGAGGCCCCTTGCTCTCTCCTAACTTGTCCTGGCACTCACATCTTCATCTGCTAAGGCCTTTGCAGGTCACTGGCTGGTAAAGACTTTTGCATTTGCTTTGCTCCCCCTGCCCCTGAATTGGAATTTGTTAGATGTCTCGTGTTTTTCTTTATATTGTTTTTATACATAATTAGTGGTTGCATATGTTTATCAAGTATACTCCGATGTTTTGATCCATATACATGCTGCTCTTGATTTAGATCAACAAGGCCAAAATTCAGTTACATTTTCTCCTTCAATGGACATTACCCTGGGTGATCTTTTCTGATGCTCAATTTGCTCTCAGAGGATATTAAGCTTTTTGGCTGTGTTTTGAGCAGGTTCTTACACAGCCCAGGCTGGCCTTGAACTATCCTCCTGCCTCTGTGTACATCCAAGCTGGTCTGGCACTTGCAATGGTCATGCCTCTGCCTCCAGAGTGCAAGGATTACAGGTGAGTCACCGTGCCCTGTTGAGGCAAGCTTTTTCTGAGGTTTGCATGTGGTTCTAGGATGCATGTTTGGAGAGAGGTGAAGATCAATCTTGATTTCTCTGCCCCTCCTCAGGGTACCAACCGACAGCAAAGGAAGATGGCTGATTTCCTCTGGTTTGGGGCAAAGACCAACCACAGAGGCAGGGCCTATCTTTGGCTCCCGCAGAGGTACTTGCAGGTGGTGGTGGTGGTGGGGGTGCTGTGGAAAGGAAGGGTGAATCCCCTCAACCAAAGATTCTGGCAAACCCCCAAGGCACCACTTCCCCGCTCAGTGCCTGAGCACTTGGGACTGACCTTTTCAGTTCTCAGTCTGTCAAACTTTTGCCTCTGGCTGAATCTTGGCCTCTCACTCCCATTAAACAAATGGAGTGGAGGCCATTGGCTTCCAAATGTGCTCCCTGCCTTTTGAAGCTCCAAGAGACTCGGCTCTGGCATAAATCAAAGGAGAGGGAGGTTATTCATTGAGCTCGTCAGAAAAACCCCACTGTCATCATGTCACATACAGGAGTTTATTCTTTTAATAGCTTTATTCTTTTCCTGTTAAGAAAAGGAATTGTTCCTGAGCGCTCATTCCATACTGTATATTAGCCATTTCATTTTTCACAGAGGGGGGAAAATGCCTTTCTCCACATGATTAATATTGGAGTTGAATACCAGAAGAGCTGACCATGTGCTGGCTTTGGGCCCATCCATCAGCAATTTCACATCTGTAACCTAGCCACAGCCAGTCCCCGCTAACATCATGAACAAATCATGGCTGGTGCACAGTCAGAGCAGTTTATGGACCGTATGTGAATAGAGCAGGCATTCTCCCTGGGGATGTGAAATCGGGGATGATCTAAGGCAAGGGAACGCACACATGACAAGAAGATCCACAGATCTCTGTCTGTAAAAAATTCCCACTAGGATCTTGCCAATGGAAAGTCAAAGTCTGGCCCTGTCCTTAGTGACCAAGCCGGGAAGAGTGGGGCAGATTTCTGGTTTTGAGAATGAGGAGTCTAAACAGCTCAGGGGTGTAAACACTTTGCATTTGGGTTCCCCCGAGGGTCTGCGCTGTGATTGGGCAAAATCCTCACTGTACTTCCCGTCAACACATCTGACTCAGACTGTCCCCTAGAACCCGGGGTCTGGTGCCCAGATG
This sequence comes from Peromyscus melanophrys, assembly GCA_902168415.1. NCBI lineage: Eukaryota > Metazoa > Chordata > Mammalia > Rodentia > Cricetidae > Peromyscus > Peromyscus melanophrys. The sequence continues at coordinate 72,141 of CABHPR010132413.1, forward strand.
GACTGGTACAGCAGTCGACTTGGGATGTGCCACTTAACCTCTCTGGCTTCCTGCTTTCTCTGGGGTAAAATGTTCACTGCACATGGGTGTCCTAACACTTCTTGCAGAAGTGCCAATAGATGAACTTCCGCCCAGCACATAGTAGGTCCCCTCAGAGCCCTTCCTCTTTCCTCTGCGGAGGGAGCAGGGTGTCTCGGCTGGGATTAATTGATCAAGACAGCTAGACTTCGCTGGAAGTTTAGTTGAAGGGCAGGTCCTTTCAGGGGAACATGAAGCGCTTTATAAATTGCCTTCAAAAGCAGCACCAAATCCTTCAGTCAGTTTTAAAGGAACTGTTTACCGCTGCATATGGCAGACATTATTTGGAGTAATAAACCCTCTGAGAATCTGAACATTCATGGGCCAACAGATGGGTCAACCTGCTTTGCAATTTAACCAAGTAATTTATTTCAATCACCCGGACAGGGCCTGTGAAGATTACTAATTCCGTTCACAAGCGAGAGCAGCAAACAGCACTTCATCGCTGAATTGTGCAGCTATTATGGAAATGCACACCTGTTCAATTGGGTTTGGGGCAGTCTTCATCTCTATTAGTGCTTCCTTTTCTTCCAAGGTATGGACTAAATTGCGGTGGTTTCTTCTGCCGAAACTCATGTTCTAATTGGTGTCAGGGTGAGACAAAGATCGCAGTGAAAATTTATACCACAGTGTAGGTAAAATTAATGTCATCAAAGTCAGCTTTGAGAGGCAAAACAGGTGTGTCAAGAGTGTATTCTTATAATAATTGGGCATCACGCTCTTTCTTCTTGAAACAATCTTCCCAGGGTTTAATGAGGAAGGAGAAAAAGGGTTGTTTTTCCTTCATCTTCAAATCTACTTCTATCTTCCACATTTTCCCTTCGTTTCTCTCCACATGTGCTCATGGAGAAGCCAAGGGGAGAGAGGTTGAAATGATCTCAGAGAACAGCTCTGGAGAATTTCTGTGTTCAAAAGGGGAACCCACAATGTGCAAAATACCAGGAGTGGCGGTCCCTGGGATCTTCACCGTCTGCTTGCCCTGGACTCCAACACCAAGCCAGACAAAATTCCCCTGATATCCAGGAGGCTTTGCACAAAACACAGCAGCTGGATTGCATTTGAGACTTGCCACATGTGATACCAATGGTACAAGGTTGTTTGGTTGCTTTTTTTTTTTGGAAAGGAAGGTAGTTCTTTTCTTCTATAAAGCCTTCCTCTGCTTTGATGTCTATAGTGAGTACTTCCATATAGACAAGTAGGGTTTTCCACACTGTTCTTTCCAGACTATGTACTGCTGAAATGACTTCACCCAAAGGAGACCAGAGTAGGTTCCAATTAAACAGAAACGGGGGGGGGGGGGCAGTTGATGGGAGGGTCCCACTGTTCAGTGGAGAGATTACTACAATTAGAGGTGAGTGAAGGTCATGATGAGACCTCTGTCTTGAGCGCTTGGAAAATACCTTCTAATTTTTAAAACTCTCTATGTCTATTAGAACAATGAATAAATATGCCTGTAGGACAAGAAAATGTATTTCCAAAGTTTGTATTCACGAAATTTTCAACAGCTACGTGAATTGAAATGTTGTATCCTTGCCTTTGGGCTGTTTGCAATACAACAACAAAATACCTGAGTGATTTGTAAAGAATGGAAGCTTCTTTGTTGCCGTTTTGAGCCTGCGGCCTGAGACGGGCATGCCAGCAGGTGCAGTGCCCAGTGCAGACCTGCCCTCTGCTTCAAGATGGCGCCTCTGCACGGATGGAGCACTGTTCTCGTGTGGCAGAAGAGAAGTAGGGCAGAGAGGGCAGAGCCTAGTTCTGCTCATTCATGAGGGTAGAGTCCTCATGACTGAATTAATTTCCCCCGGTTCCCTCCTATTAATCCCACCCTGAAGCCAGAACACATGAACTTTGAAGGTCGTTCAGAATTTCTGTAGAGACGCTGAAGAAAATCCGTGTGAGCCACTTCAAGATGATAAATCTATGGCACAAGGCCCTCCTCACTGCTGATCCCACCCACGCAAGTTCCTCACATTTGCAACTCCTTCTCTCTCAAATCCCAGTGCCTCCAACCCCATTGGTCTCCTTCTCCGGCTCCCTAAGCGCCTCTTCCCTTGATTGGCAGCATCCTGTTTTCATTGACTTTGTGCTCTCCTTCTTGGTTCCTCAAGATCTGGCCAGTTGCTAAGAGCAGTGGCTTTCCCCCAGTCCCATGCCCAAGTTTCCCCTGGCCTGCCCTCATCTCTCCATCTTCCTTTGGTAAAGTGAAGGCTTTCACCCGGATGGTTACCATGACTGCCCCTAGCTCCACCTTCCCTGCTTGGCAGATCAATCCTCCGGGCCAGGACTTCACCCAGCTCCTCACTGCCCGCAGAGCTGAAGACACCTGGTACTTTGAGAGCCAAAGCCCTTCTGGAACGGCTGCAACTCCAGTCCCATCTCCTCTACCCACTCACATGCTCTAGGTGGGGTGAATATGGATACTAATCGTTCTGCAGAGAACCTTCGCTTTACCACCTCCGACATCTGTATGGCTGCCTCTCTACCTCGAGTGCCACCTAGAGAGCCTGCTTGTTGGGCTTCCACCCTTCTTTTAGCAAGTTCCTGCCTGCCCCCTTCCAGCAGGCCCATGGCGTCCCGCTGAAGCACTGGCTGCTGCTCTTTGATTCTTTTGATGTTTTATGGAGCTCATCTTTTTCTAATGGTATTCCACCTCATTCTACAAGCATCTAGCTAGTGCTCATTAGAAGCCGAAGCCTGGGGGTGTGCTGGTGATACGAGAGAGAGAGAGAGAGAGAGAGAGAGAGAGAGAGAGAGAGAGAG
>CABHPR010132413.1:75572-89907 GCA_902168415.1 Peromyscus melanophrys
TCTATCTATCTATCTATCTATCTATCTATCTATCTATCTATCTATCTTTGTTATGTAAGTGCCTGGACATGGAGGTCAGAGGAAAACTTGAGGGAGCCTAGTCTCTCCTTTCACCATGTGGTTCTGGAGGCTGAACTCAGGTCATCAGGCTTGGCTGCAAGTGCTTTTACCTGCTGAGCACTCTCACTGGCCTACTGCACCTTCATTTTTGAGACAGGCTCTCAAATAATTATTGGCCCAGAGCTCATCAGTTCTGTGCAGCTTTTAAGTGGAGGTCGGGGATGCAAACTCGGGTCCTGACACTTTCACGGCAGCCGCTTCTCTAAGTCACCTCCCCAGCATGCAAGGTGTTTTCTAGGTGGACCCGTTCTTGAGGAAACAGCCTCTTGTCGCTGCATCCCCTTGAAGCCTAAGCCTTGTGCCTGCCCCTCAGCATCCCCACCACTGGATGAAGATGTCTTCCTGCCAAGCACTGGAGTCTTAACTTTGCGTTAAGCTCCTTTGTGGAGAAATAATAGTTTGGTGGGGGCAGGGGGGCAGGGGGGGAAGAGTGAAACACAAAAGGGGTTTTTGACTACGAAAGTTGCGTCTTTCTGAAAGCTTTGCATTGTTTCATTTACAGTCTCTGTAATGAATGCCATCCCACGGCTTTCGTAAATAAAGCCACGGGCTTAGGGAATGACAACAGGACAAAGTGCCAAGGCAGATGGCTTTGCTGTACAGTGGCTCACCTCACCACATCCTAATATCGTTAGTAGAGTGATTTTCGGAGTCTGCAAGCGAGGATGGAGAAGTCAGCTCTAAGCATTCTACCTGCTTGAGTTTGGAGATAAATTTAATCTTGGAAAGTGCTGGCCGGGATCTAAGGACTGTTTGCCAGACCCCTTCCTTGTCCTTTTGGGACAATGGTCATTTCTCTGACAAGCTGACTGTTCCTTTGGTCACATGATTGTGTTCCTGCCAATGGGATATGGATTGACTAGTCAACACTGTGGTCCCACACTCTTTTCCCAGGCTTCATGGTCAAGATGGCAGAGGCACAGGTGACCCAGCCAGGGTCTCTCTTCTTTATCCTGGAAGCTTTCTGCTTACCTGGCACCCCCAGGCTGGTGAATAAAGGTAAATATGGTCTAAGGTACTTGTTATAGCAGCTTGGAGTGGTCCGGACCTAGGTAGTGTGCAATTACACATCTCAGAGCCTGAAGACATGGGGGCAGGTTCCCGAAACCATTCACCTTGCTGGGGACAGATTGCTTGGGTCCTCTGAGTGTCATCAAGCCGGCTCTGGAAACTTGCGGTATTGCTCAGATTTAGTTGGTTCAATAGGATGTCTGAAGTCGTTCTGTGTTGAATTAAAATATCAGTAGTTCGAATGTGGATGCAAATTCTTCATCACTTTAGCAACCAAGAGGCTTTCCAGATGTTTCGCAGAGCTGTAAAATACTGTACATTGTTTTCTTTTTCAATGGGAAATTATTCGCAGGGCAATAAAAAGTTGTTTTTTCAGTAAACAGATTATGTTTCAGGCTGCGGTGTGAACGCTTAAATGGAACGATGCAATCTGCCACTTTTTAAAGGGAGGTTTTAAACATGTCAGTACAGACCTTTCAATCCTCTGTCCCATAAATTCAACTTTTTAAAATGAAATCAACCTGAGCCCTGAGAAAGTGTGCGCTACTATATCAAAGCCGGTGAGTTTGGCTGTTTATTGCCACCCATGCAATGCGGCAAAGACACAGCCTTTTCACATGGGACACTTTCTTCAACTTTACACCGAGTGAAATTTAATTGCTTTTCGTGTCCTGGGATCATTAGGCCTTAGTTCTCCCGGAGGTGGAGCCAAAGGAGAGGCTGAAAGCGCAACTCTGTTAATACATTTCACCTGGAATTCCATCCTTCTTCCCGGGATGGCTGGTGGTGTGGCAAGCTGCAGTTTGAGAGGCCACTTTCCGAAAGTGGTTCACTTCGACAGGTGTCAAATGACTCTTAAACCAGTTTCTTGCGTTTCAGCTAATAACCACCAGCCAAGGCAAGAGGATGTGTGATTCTTTCAAGTTAATTTCCGGTATGTTTGTGTCTTACTTAAGAAGGAGGAAGTAAATGCATCATCAGTGGAATAAAGAGAAGCCCGGGCAAAGCCTTCTTGAGTGACAGTTGTACCTTCCGAGCAGAGAAAGGACAGAGTCAAACAGTTGCGCGCACAGGACAATGCTTTTCTTCATGTTGCAACACTGGGCCATGTCCTTCCACTTCTCAAAGGGATTTATGGATCCTTTTATAGTTAATTACAAATCATGTATGAAAGTTTCTCGCTGCATATTTGAATGAAGATTATGGTAATTATTCAATAGAGGGTATGAGAAAGGGTAGAATTAAAGCCAGTTGTTAGAGTTGCTGGCAGAAATGCACAGTTTATGTAAGGATAATGGAAGATGAAAGGAAAAAGGGCTCCTGGGAGACAGCCCTCCAGCCTATGTCCTTGTGAAACACAAGCAAACTCTTGCTGAAAACACCCTTCCCTGTGTGGATCTTCGCCCCCCGCCCCCCCCCCCCCCCCCCACTGGAGGCTCTGGTAGTCACAGGGCCAAGCATCTGAGAGTGAGCTGGGACATTAAGACCCTCACCTAATACTGGTCTCTGGAGACACCAAAGATGAAGATAGAGTTGGATAATATACAGGGGAAGAATCTAGCATAATTTTCCTTGGTATAGATCTAGAAGCTGATGGCTAAATAATTCTTTGTAGCCAATAACTTTCATTTATGTCCATTCTGGGGGTGGCTCGGTAGACCTGGATTCTGATTATTCTTTGACTTGGTGATCTTTTCAAGACAGTGGCCACCAGTCTTCCTTCCTGGATAACAGTGTGAAGAAGAAAATCGTGCTCTCCTACTGGAGAGTTTAAAAATGTGGGACTGGCTAGATGGCTCAGTGAGTAAGGGCATTTGCTGCTGGGCTTGTTGACCTGAGTTGGAACCCTGGGACCCCAGAGATGGAAGGAAAGAACCAACTCCTGAAGACTGCCCTTTCCACGCCCCCACATGCAGGCACACATGTGCATGTGTGTATAAGTAAATAATTTAATAAGCAAATCAATTCAATGAAATAAAAAGATAACACCGTCGTTTATTTGGGTGCCGGATATCAGCTTTACTACTCTTTGTATCTTGCTGTTTGCACACCTGAACTTCTCGTTTATTCTAAAGGTAAATTTTTAAAAAGGTAGATCTATAAAACATATTCAATTTAACTACCATTATATTAGCTGATGCAAAATATGTAGGCCAGTGGTTTAGGAGCCTCTGTCTGTCCTCTTAAAGAGGGCCACTACAATCTGCTGACACCTGGTACTTCCTGCTTTCCTTTCCTACATCTGAGATGGGTTTCTCCCCTGGGAAACATATGCTGAATCTCAGCACAGTAAACATCAGTCAGGAGAGCTTTGCCTTGTCAAAAAACGGTCTTCCACATTCCTCCCATGGAGTTTTGAGGGCCTATATGTAGGTTCTTAGCTAAATTTGAGGAGTTTACACAAGCCCCTTGGGGAGACAGACAAAACACAGATTCCTCCGGAGGAATGTGTGTGTTCATGAACAAAGTGCCCTTGAGGGGGTGACTCTTATGCCAAGATTTGAGAGCGAATGAGATTGGGACGATAAGAAACATCCCAAGAGCTTTGGGGGCAGAGCCTTGAGATGGGCAGCATGGTGGGAGAGGAGGCTGGACCAGGGATGTGAGGGAAAAGGAACAAGTGATGAGGATGGGGAGGCGGAGCAGACTTGGATGGAGCCTTGACAACCCACTCCTAGGGGAGGACTTTTGGAATGCACTTTGCTTAAGTGTTGCTTGCAAAGTTTTGAGCTGTTTATCCTTACTGGGCTTGGGGTAGGGAGCAGAGCAATGCTCCAAAAATTGTTTGTTTGTTTGTTTGTTTGGATTTGTTTTGTTTTCCTAATCTCTTCATACTGGGACTGCAAGAGAAGCCCGTGGGTCCTGGTGGGAGCTGGTTTAATAGCAAAAGGAAGCTATGAGAAGGTTTCAAATAGAGGAGTGACATTACATTTACTAGTGCTACCAGCACCTAATGCTGAGGGCTTGGATGAGGGTGAAGAGCACTCCCAGGTCTGTGAAAGTCATGATCATGGATGTTTAGGAATTGTCTGTATAAAGTACCAAAGAGGGCTTGGCTGGTTAAAGAACGGAAGAGTTTTGATCAAAGAGAGTCTAAGCCAGCATTAGTCTCCAACTAGCAGCTGTTTTGAACCAATTAGCATTTTCAGTAGCCTTCTGAAAACTGTACACCAGGAAGAAACTCACTGTGGGAGGGGTAGAAACCACCGCTGACATATCTGCCTTAGGATAGGAGGGACAGTAGGCAGACATGAGTTTTCCCCACGATCGAAAACAAATGTGTAACGGCAGTTGAAATACACAGAATCTTTTCATTTATCTTCTTGACTAAAGCAGGGGAAAGCATTGTGCACACTGTAGATCATCTGAGGCCTCGGCTGATGAGTTGAAGCAGTTTTTATAATAATTCAGTGGCTCTTTTTGAATATCCAGATGTTAATAATGGTTCCCTGCTATGTGATTAGGAATGAATCTGCCAAGGAAAAATGAGGCCTTTTCTCTTGGGGGAAGCTGAGTTACTTCTGTTATGTTCCCAGGCTTCCTGGGGAAGTCTATCAACATATGAATTAATGATGGGAACTGGAGTCTGGCTGGTCACCAAGGAATTATCGGCCTTGTTTTCTGAGTTTGACCTTTATTATTTACACACTCAGCTTGAAATAGGACAAATGCAGCGGCTTCCCAGCTTTTTCATTCCTTGAACCCAACCGTCTGGATACTTCTGAGAGTGGGAAGGGCTGTCTGTGCTGTTCTGAAGTTTCCGCTTTACAGGTTCTGGGAGCTAAGACTCACATCCTAATTAAGAAATGATTTGAATATCGTCCGGGGACTCCCACTTCTTCATTACAATTTTCCTGACAGAGAAAGAGAGAAATTTCACACAAAGAAAGAAAGAAAGAAAGAAATAAAGAGAGAGAGAGAGAGAGAGAGAGAGGGAGGGAGGGAAGACGAAAAAGAAAAACAAACCCACAAACCTCTGCAAAATGTTCAGTAGCTAGCTGGCTTGAGCAACGGTGTTTAATTGTTCCAATTATCTCTTTAGAATGGGAGGTACTCTGGGGGTTGTCTTAGGTCTAGAACCCCTTTTGAAATAAACTATGTTCCAGCATTAAAACATTCCATTTGTTAAAGATGTCATAGACTTCTCCTATACTCAGGGACGGAGGCCTCTCTGATACCAGCCTAGCAGTACAGCCACAGCTGCACTGTTCATATGTCAGCCGACGTTTACCCACAGCACCTTCAACAGTGTGTTGTTCAATTTCATCTTCTTCTGCAAAGTGAAAACATCGCAGAGATGAGGAAGTCGCTTTCAGTGCTGTTTACTGGATTTTTCTTTCTTTCTTTCTTTCTTTCTTTCTTTCTTTCTTTCTTTCTTTCTTTCTTTCTTTCTTTTTAAACACATTAGCATTTTGCTGAGGAGGCAAAGGTGAACGCAGCGTTAGCAGCAACAGAAAACTGCATTGAAGGCTGACATTTGTCACCCACAGTAAGCTGGGTGCTGAGGCTGGCATACGTCCTGCTTGGCCTTGGTGCTTCCACGAGTGTGCTTTCGTGGGAAAGGTTACTATCCCCACTCAGAGAGGAGGAAACCAAAGTTTACTAACTGGCCCAACATTTCCAGGGTCATCTTTTCAGTGGGAACTCTAGCTCCAAGGCTCTCCCAGCTCTCTCCAAGAGACTGCTGGGAAAGCCTTGGAGCTCAGTCTAGAAACCCATGGGATCACTGTGCTGTTGGCTCTCTGTATCTGTATGTCCTGCAGATGACTATCCAAATGACTTTAGATTGAATATATGGCTTCTCTACAGACCATGTGTTGTCCCTAGTCCCTAAACGTTTGGTTCTCAACCTGTGGGTCATGACCCCTTGGGTCAACTGACCCTTTCACAGGGGTCGCCTAAGACTAGAAAACACAGATATTTATATTACAATTCATAACGGTAACAAAATTACAGTTATGATGTAGCAACAAAATAATTTTATGGTTGGGAGTCACCACCACATGAGGAACTATATGAAAGGAATTGTAGCATTAAGAAGGTTGAGAACTAAGCTAGGTGGCGGCGCACGCCTTTAATCCCAGCATATGGGAGGCAGAAGCAGGTGGATCTCTGTGAGTTTGAGGCCAGCCTGGTCTACAGAGTGAGTTCCAGGATAGGCTCCAAAACTATACAGAGAAACCCTGTCTTGAAAAAAACAAAAAACAAAAAACAACAACAAAAAAAAAGAAGGTTGAGAACCAATGCCCTAAACATTGTTGTTCACAACTGGGTGGCATTTACACTGTAGTGTAGTAGTCATGTAGAGACAGTATACAGGAGGAGTGTGCACGGGTTATATGCAAATACCACTTTATTTTATCTAAGGGACTTTACCATCTTTGGATGTGAGGTTCACAGGAGATCCTGGAATCAGTTCCCCATGGATACTGAGAGACAATGGTGGTTTGTTTTCTTGTTTTTGTTTTTCCTTGTTTATAGGGCTGATCTTTGTACTGATGGCGCAAAAGCCTCAGAGGCAGGAATGGCATAGTCAAGGCGGTGGTGCCTGCATGCTCGCCCCGGTGTAGCTCACCAACATGAACTTGTGAAGAGAAAACCAAAAAGCCAGTTTCACCGACCAGCATTCTTCACAGAGTAGTAAAAATATTAATATTAATTAGAATATTGATTTTCTTAAACCTCGACCCCCAACTACACATCTTTTTCATATCCTGTTTGTAAAGCCCTTCTCCTGTGCATGGAAAAACTATGGCTACCCCAATGAAAAGAACTTGCTTGGTGGATTGAGCTGTGAACGGAGGAGTTACATCTTTCATGATATTCTAGCTTTACTTGTAGGAACAACAGGAAAACTTTGAATATTTAGATTTTGCAGATATAGACCTATTCACATGAATAAACAAAGCAAGCTTGCTGTGTCGAGGAAATCACTGATAGTTTATGGGTTAGATTAAAATTGAGCTTTCTGAAGAAATTTGGAATTTCTGGAAACTTGGGGTTTACTACCAGAAGCCTGACAGCTTCAGGATGGGTAAGGACGAGTCCACTGAGCTGAGAAGTGTTGTTGGCTTATGGTTCTGTGATACAGTAAGACAGAATATGCCAGAATCTGGAAGGTTATAGAGCAGAGTCAGCTGGTATTTCTCCAATACTGCGCTTAAAGTTACAAAAGAATGTGTGCATCAAAGATTCAAAATCCCAGGTGGACAATGGACCCAACTGTGACAGGAACAGTTTGACTCTGGTTTCAGATGCCATGTTCTGAGTAATCTTTAAGAAGTTGCCCCTTAGAGAGTTCTGGTGAAGCATCAGAGGACACCTCTTCGTACCTGAAAAGTCTGTCCAAAGGCTTCCACACTTTAGAAATCGGTGGTCCTGATGCTGCATAAGCTTCATGTAACTTCGATCACGGCAGCATGTTGCCACAGACTGAGTACAGGAGTATACCATGTAGAGGAGTGGATAAGAGAATTCAACATGGTTTCTTAAACTAGACAGTTGTATGATCTATGAAACTATAAAAGTATGCCACCCCCTTTTCCAAACATCAAAAATTGCTAATTGTGGCAAAATGCAATTAAAATAACATTTATTGTCTTCTATCACACACTTAGGCCGCAGGACATCAGAAATCAATTTCCAACTAGATGGAGAACTTCCTTTCTGCTGCCTGACTTTCACAGTGCCAGACAATGCTACGCAGGCTGCTGGGGCAGGAGACACATTCATGGTCTTCCCCAGCCCTGGATCCTGTGTGTTGCGATGTGAACCTGACAGGTAAGACTGCCCAGTGGTGTCACGGTGGCACCATTGTTATGGGGGTAAAGAACCACTTTCTGGTTGGATTTGAGGCCCGATGGAGCCACAGGATGTCCTGCCCGGCACTGTACTTCTGTCCAAAGCCTATAGCTGGGGAGGTCATAAGCCGTAGAGTAGAACCTATTATTGTTATTTTCTAAATGGTCACACTGTCACAATGCCTTCTAAATATTTGTGTTTTTCTCCCTAGGTCTGGCTGCTCTCAACCTTGGTTGGAGTAGGCTGCCGTGGGGAGATGCAGAGGAAGTCAGGGTGCTGAGACTAGAGACGGAGTGCTTACCCGTAACTGGGGCATCTCTATTAAACTCCCTACCGAGGCACAGCGGCCATCTTTGAAGAGGAGGAAGAAAGGATGTAAGAGCCAGAAGGTGGGGTGAAGTGCGGTGATATCATGTCTTCTGGACACTAGACAGCTAGCACAATCATGAACTCACAGCAGCTGGAGCTACCTGCACAAGACCAAGCCAGCTAAAATGTAGGCAGAGACAGGGATGATCTCCAGGCCCACTCCTTGCCTGAGGAGCTGTTGGCAGTGGATAGTTGCTGAGAGAGGAAAAATCATTTATTTTTGAAGATGTGGCCACAGGTAAGTTTCCCACACTCGGTTGGATGGCCCACACCCATGCACATATGAGCGGCACTAATTAGACTTAGTGAGTTATGAAAAACAAAAACAAAACAAGTCAAAACAAAACAAAAAAAACCCCAGATGTCTTACCCAGTTGGTGTGTTGGGGAGTTTGGAAGGAGTAGGAAGGTGAAATGGGGGCATTTATAGGATCATATTTCTTTATGTACATGTACGAAATTCTCAAAAATAAAGAAAAAAATTAAAAATCTTGTCTTCACCATTTTTAAGTATTGAGCACATTCACAGTGTTGTGCAACTAGTCCCAAACCCTCTCATCTTATTTGTGCCCCGGAAGCAGTGTCTCCTTCACCCCTTTCCATAGCTTTTATGGAAAGCAGTGCAGGAACTTGACCACTCTAGAGCCCTTGCACTCAATATTAGTGATGTCAGATGATATGCATACTTTTTGACTGGTTTATTTCAATTAGTAAACTTTTCTGTTTGAGGAAATATTGCCATTTTCATAAAATGTTATTTATGCAATGATTTACTACTGTTATTTTAAGCAACTATTAGATGTTTAAACAGTCTCAGTTTAAAATTTGAACATGATGCTTTTTAAAACTTTTGTGTGTGTGGTGTGCACGTGTGTGCATGTGTGTGTGAGGCGTATGTGTGTGTGATATATGCACATGTTTGCAGAGTAAATGCCCAAACACATGTGCCAAGAGCAGATGATGGGCTCTGGTGACCTCTTTTTTTCACTCTATGCCTTATTTCTTTGAGATAGGTTCACTGAACCTGGAGTCTGTGCCACAGCCAGGCTGGCAGACAGTCAGCCCCAGCCATCTTCCTGTCTCTGCCTTCCTCAGTACTGGGGTTGCAGGCAGCATGGGATCAGGTCTAGCTTCTACACGGGTGCTGGGATCTGAACTCTAAACCTCATACATACACAGCAAAAGTTCTTAACTGTGTGTCCATCTCTCCAGCCCTGAATATAGTAAGTTTTGGTAAATAGCGCCCACTTAGCTCTTTGAGGTTCTCAAATAAATTTAAGGGTGCTTAAGTTTTCCCAAACCAAAAGATCCAAGAGCTACTCTCCTGGATACATTGTGCCACCCAGGGCCGATCACATCACTGTGAATGACTCAAAGAGGATGTGTCGTCTGCTCAATGCTGTATTACAGGTGTGACCATTACTGTCTAGTCCTTCACTTTCTGGTGACAGTCATGACAAGGACTGTGCCATATTTATTTTGCATCTATAGAGCAGATAGCAAATGAGTATTTGACAAGTGAATAAATATTGACAGCCACGTTGTAGCCAACAGATTCTGGAGTTACAAATCAACCACAAGCACATAATTCATATTTTTGAGGAAGCCAGGGAAAATATTTTATATAGCTCTTATGTAGCTTAATATGTTGGGGAGGAAGTTCAACTGAAGCTAACTGAACTCGTTTGACCAATTTTGTGGTTCAGCATGAACACAGAGTAAGATGTTAGGCCAATGATTGTATAATATAGAGGAAAGACAGAAAGCTGTGAAGGGGGAGTCCTGGCTGCTGACGTTTGGAAAGTCAAATCTTAGCCTCAAATTCCCTTTCAATGTCTGCTGATAAGAGAGACCCCTGGCTTGAGAGGCCTTTAAATTCTCATGGGATATGTAAACACAAATTGGTACAGGATGCAAGAACCAGACAATGAAACTGAAAGCCATAGCTAAGGCAACCTGATCATCTCACTTTAAACCCAGCCTCTTCTAGACACTGATGTTATTTCTCAGGTGTTACACATTTGCTTACCATCTTTCTTCTGATGGATGTTTTTCATTATTCTGAAGACACGGGCCCATTGAGGACATGTTTTAAAATTACTCTGCATCAAAAATTAAAATTTGTGGAATGACATAGGAAACCAATCTCTATTTTAGATTAGTAATTACATGGTTAATCTGTGTGTGTCCTTTATGTCTTATTGTGCCTGTGTCTCTATCCATCTATTGCTGTCCTGAAATCAAGAGTGTCTGAGCTCTCAATGGGGCAGGATACCAGCAATCTTGAATTGTGTCAGAAGAGAATCGAGAAATGAGGTGTTTGCTAGTCTCAGTGGAGCAAGTCCTTCCATGCTTGCCTTTGACTCACAAAGTCATGTCAGATCCACTGGAGCAGATGGCGGCCTCTGAGTCTTCACAGTGCCCATAGGACAGATTTTAACTTTTCAGGCCAGGAACACAGTCTTGGTCCCCATCTCTTTCCCTTGTAGAGTTGGGTAAGAAGCATTGTGAACGGTGTCTTCTTCCTAAGGCCTGATCCAGGGCTCAAAATCTTTTGAAAGTAACCTAGTCTGAACTTTTATGTAATCCTTTTTAATTCTGAAACTCACAGATCACCTGAATCTAGAGAGAATCGAAGGGAAAACTATTCAGCACACTTTCCACACATGAAGAACAGCAAGGAGGCTGAGTGACTTTCCCTAACTACAGGGAATAGGCTAGGACCCAACCTCAGGTTTCTCCATTATTTTTTTCTGTTTCACCATGGGCTGACAGAGAACATTGAATGCTAGTCTGGAATATATGGGAAACAGGAGCAATCCCATCACAAGCCCCCTGCCCTATGTGCTTTCTCTCTGTCTCTGTCTGTCTGTCTGTCTGTCTGTCTGTCTGTCTCTCTCTCTCTCTGTGTCTCTCTGTGTGTCTCTCTGTCTCTGTCTCTCTCTGTCTCTCTCTGTCTCTGTCTCTCTCTGTCTCTCTGTCTCTCTGTCTCTCTGTCTCTCTGTCTCTCTCTCTCTCTCTCTCACACACACACACACACACACACACACACACACACACACACACACACCATATTTAGGTCTTCAGTTCCCACACTCCATTGTGTTATTTTGCGTAGAGATGGTGATAGCTATGTTGGCGGTCACACAGACTGCCCAAGTTGACACATGTGGAAGCCTTTGTGAGAAGGAAAGGACTGGAGGAGGGTAAAGCTGCCGTATAACCAACACCTTTTCAAGCGGGGCTCTGAAAGGCTTGTTCGTGCAGTGTTGTGTACAGGTACATGAAGTCTCGTGAGGTCAGGCATCCTGCGGTCTCTTTTCACTTGCATATTTCATAACTTTGTAAGGTGATATTGTCATAACTGAACAGGCCTCTCTCTTTCTCATCCTTGGCAGCCTTTAAGCCATATTCTTAATTTCAGACCTCACTAGACGTCCCCTTGGACCTTTGGTTTGTTATTTCAAGGCTAGGATAAAAAGAGCTTAAGGTATGGACATGTTTAAGAAAAATGCACTTATTGCTTTGAGCTTTTTCTTTCATTTCACGTTAGTTGGCAGGCTTCTCATGCTTGCTGGAGCAGGGGCTGGGGGTTAAGAGACTGACTGGGGTTTGATCTCTGCCCTGCTCTGTGGCCCTTTGGATTTGGTACTTAACAACGGTATAAAATGAGGCTGCTTAGAGGACCCTGAAGGCCAGGTCTGCCGCGTGGTAGCCTAACACAATGCTATCGACTGGGTGGCTTCAGTAGAAGTTAATTTTCTGTTTTGGAGGCTGTGAAGTCTTGGATCAGGGCTTGAGTCCTGGTGAGCGCTCCCTTCCCATGGTGCACTCACACGGCAGAGAGAGAAAAAGACAGCAGACTTTAGGCGTGACTTCTCACAAGGACCCCAGTCCCATTGAGGAGGGTGCCGCTCCCGCTACCTCATCAAAGCTGAATTCTTTTTCCAAAGGTCCGTTTTCTAAATACCATCACCTTGGGAGTTAGCTAGGATATATATTAATTTGGTGGGGACACATTTGGTGCACAGCAAGCTCCTCCAGTTTAAATGTTGCAAGTCTATATTATATATAAGGCCCAAGATCTAACGATACCGTCCAGAAAACCCAAGCTCCAACTTACTCCCCAGGAGCATAGCTGCACACACAGCAATATATAAAAAACGCAGAGGAGGGAGCAGAGATAAATCCCACGGCAAACAGAAGAGCATCCGCGCCTGGCTGTTAGAATCGGGGAGGTCGTCCTGAAAGAGCTGATGTCGAGTTGAATTTTGAATATGGTAAGACGTAAATAAATGATGATGGATATCGGGTGGATGCCAGACAACAAGAACCAAAATGGAAAAGTACCTTCTTTGGTTTGATGACAAGTGAGTCACAGATGAATCACCCTGTTCACCTTGAGCCTAGCTGGTGAGAGTTTCAGAAATATAAGTTCACTCCAGACAGTTCTAAAAGCCAGCCTAAGAATTCTGGACTGTGTGTTGTGGCTAGGGAAGTTTTGGGTGAATTTGTAGGCAAAATGGGTCATGGGGGGTGGGTGGGTGGAATGAATCCAACTGCGGAGAGAATTGTCCATGGCAGAGAGAATAGGAGCAGAGGGGCTGGCATGGAGCTTAGTGATGTGACTCTGGGTAACTTGGAGATTCTCTCAAACATCTGAAGTGTCTGTGAAGACAGCCTTGGATTCACGCAGCACAGGAACCCACAACCCCCCTCCTGGGGTTGGTCCTGCTCTGAGTAACCAGGCTTACTTCTTGTGAAATGCCGTACTCTTCTTTGATAGCAGACAGGGACTCCAGGTACATCCCAAGATGTATCTGTAACCAGACGAGGTTTCCTGGAGGAGCTGAAGAGTCACTGGGAGAGTCAGGCCTGGACTTGGGAGGCAGAGGAGTGTGAAAACAGAGCGTGATCCACACTGAGGGCTATCATCCACAAGACTGCCGATCCAGTGTCCCTTGTCTTCCGCTAGCCCAAAGAGCGGTCTGCTTGCCATTTGACTCTTTCGGCTTCTCCTTTTCAGTGTCTGCAGGAGCTGTCTTGACCTGATTGCCAGGTCTGGGAGCGTCATTGTACCTGGTCTGCTGCAGTTCAAATGTGTTCCTGAAAGTCCACGCCTCGGGAGTCTAATTTCTGGCTGGAGAGTGCTGAAATAGTGCAGAGAGGTAGGGGCTTCAACAGGTGACTATGCAATGAGGACTCCTCTCACAGACGGGTTGATACTGTCGCCATGGGAATAGGCTCCTGATGGAAGGGTGAGTCTGGACCCCATCTCGCCAATCTCTAACTCTCCTGCATTTTCTCTCATGCCTCTTCTCTCTCCACCAGCCCCTCTCTAGTGTCAGTGAATGCCCTCTTGCCTTCCACCGTGGGATGATATAGCAAGGAAGTGTTTTGCCAGAAGCAGGCTTGTTGGCCATCTCGGCTGTGAGAACTCAATCTCCACCTCAGACATGCTGGGGTAAACTGAGGCTGCTGGAACCAGTGCCTCTTCCTCCAACACCCAATCTTCCAGGTTTCCTTCGGAGCACGTTTGACATGAGCTCTCATGCAGTTCTTAGAGTCTGCCCTCGAAGCTTCCTGTTCATATCGACTTCCTGAAAATGCTCATGCCTGGAGGCTTTCGTGATCCCCTTCGGAGTGCACTGGACAGTGATTTGGAGTGACACCAAGTGTCCCCAGTCCCCTCCAGATCTCACTGTGTTGAGTCCATGCTGTGGTCCTCCCATATCCCCCAGGATCCCAGTGTGTGCAGAGCCTGAATCCTCCCACAGCCCCCAGGATCCCAGTGTGTGCAGAGCCTGAGTCCCTCCCATATCCCCCAGGATCTCAGTGTGTGCAGAGCCTGAATCCTTCCACAGCCCCCAGGATCCCAGTGTGTGCAGAGCCTGAATCCTCCCACAGCCCCCAGCATCCAAGTGTGTGCAGAGCCTGAGTCCTCCCACAGCCCCCAGGATCCCAGTGTGTACAGAGCCTGAATCCTCTCACAGTCCCCAGCATCCCAGTGTGTGCAGAGCCTGAGTCCTCCCATA
>CABHPR010132414.1:0-24532 GCA_902168415.1 Peromyscus melanophrys
TGCTTGCCTGACAAGTTCTCTACCCACTGAGCTATCTTCTTTCTCTCTGTGTCTTAATGGGTGGTTAAGCCTTCATAGGGTGGCCATGTTCAAGATGAAGGGCATTTCAAAGTCCTTCTTTCATAGGAGCCCTCTGTTTATGGAGGAGAATGCCAATGCAGAAAAGGCAATGAGTCACTTGGGAGAAGGCCGCTTCTGGGTGAAACAGAAGATCAAAGCTTTGAAAGACCAGAAACCTGCACTTCAGTCTGTGGCTTTGAATGCTGGAAACAGCGAGGGCTTTCAAAGAACACTTTCCCTCATCTAGAATGCAGCTGCCCTGTGAAGATTTACCAGCTGGGTGGCATGTCACACAGCCTTTCCCTGCCTCAGCCTCTGGATCCCAGAAGTTGCTTTTCATCCTCAGTTTCCATGGTGTCGAAGGGCAGGGCAGAGAGCAAAGTCTCCTGCATGTTAGGCATGGCATGTCACTAAACAACAAAGGCTGCCTGGAAAACCACTCGGAGGTGTTCCAGAGGGTGTGTGTGTGTGTACATATTCATATAAGTTCAGTGAGGGGGACTATATACTCATGCATCTATACATACTGTCTGGAAATCACACATTTCCCAAAGAATCATTTTGAGATTAATTTTATGTCAGAGGAACTATAGATCCACATAGAAAGCCTTTTGCAAGTGTTTTTAATTTCTCTTGCAGAAGAATAAATTTATTTCATGTAATAATGGATTCATCTATTCTTTTTCCATAGATATGGTACAAAAAAGAAGAATCTAAAATAAGGGGAAACCCTAATAGAAGAAAAAATATTAAAGTAAATTTTTTTGTTGTTGGTTTCATAATTGAAGCTGTCTCCTCACTTTAAAAAAAAAAAAAAAACATTGTTTTCATTGTGGCAGAAGGAAAATAGCATCTGGCTGAGACCCAACATCCTGTGATACTCATTTTCCCAGATAAATTACACACACATCATGCTTAAAGATGACAAGAAGCGTCTCGCTGTGTCACAGGCTCAAAGAGCCCAATTGTCCAGGTCGTGTGCAATAATACAGAGACAGGGTGGCCCAAATTCGTTGCCTTCATGCCCCTTTTTCCTCTCTTCGTAGTTCACTTCTCTTTCTCCTTCTTCCACCAAAGGCAAAGCATAACTTCCTTGAAAAATCTCACTTTCAGGAACTCTGGGTAATTCATAATCCTGAGCTTATTTTTCCACAAACATGCTGACACCCCATTATATCATTTTTCCCTCTTCTTTTGGTTTTTGGTCTTTGTCTTTTGTTTTTGTTTTTTTAAGACAGGATCATACTATGTAGCTCTGGCTGTCCTGGAACTCACTCTGTAGACCAGGATGGCCTCACTCACAGAGATCCACCTGCCTCTGCCTATCAAGTGCTGGGTTAAAGGTGTGCATCACTATACCAAATTCCATTATATCTTGATTTATTTTAGATGAATCTTTCTTTAATGATAGAAACACATAAACAAGATGTCTTGTTTCTAAGGAGGTGAAATAACTATAAAAACATGTGTGTGTAGATTGGTCCATGATGTCATTAATTACTGTTCATCAAGAAATATACATCAGGACCTAGAGAGATGGCTCAACAGTTAAGAGCACTGACTGCTCTTCTTAAAGACCCAGGTTCAATCCCATCCCTCACATGGTGGCTCAAAACTGTCTGTACTCACATCTAGTCCCAGGGGATCTGACACCCTCTTCTGGCCTCCACAGGCAGTGCACACATGCACAGACATACATGCAGGCAAAACACCTATGCAAATAACATAAAAATAAACCACAAAAAAGGAAATATACATCAAGCACCTAGTATGTACAAGGATTTTTCCTGAGCCATGGAGAGATAAGCTGAATGAAACTTCATGTCTTAACTCAAGGAGCCCCTTGTCTTTAGAAGACTATATGATATTGTAGCTTAATGTGGGAAAAGACTTCGGCTGAATTGTATGTTTAATTCATTTCAAACAAGAATAACCAATACAAAACCAAGTTAGGAGGGCCATCAACAGCCAGAAAGGAAGGCCAACGCTGGGATGTGCAGCCTCAGTATAAGGACAAACCGTGGCAGGCAGAGCCCAGCGTCCTCAGGACGGTCTTCTTCTTACACTCCCGGCATCCTAAGTAGCTTTCAGAAAATACCATTTTTACAAAAGTCTCAAAACCTGGTGAGAACTCTGATAACTTAAGTGGGAAATGAACAGCCTCTTGAGTTCCATGTGGTGGACTGCTTATCGCACAAATTATATCTATTCAAGGGAACAGGTCCAGGGAATTTCCTCAAATCATGTAGCCACCAAAACTGTGCACTGGAGTCCATTTCCCATGCAAAGGGTGAAGTCGCCACTATGATTGTCTTTGTGAAGCTGCCTGTATAGATGAGGCATGTCCCCCAGAAATGATAGACTGTTTGAAGATAGTTTGTATTTACTGAAAGACAGGCCAATCAAAATGCACAATCAATAATATCAACAAAAATAGAGACAAAATAGCATGATAAGGGAGATAATGAGTGTGCTGGTTAATTTATATTGCCAACTTTATGAGATTCATAATCACCATGGAAACAAATCATTGGGCATGTCTGCAAGAGATTGTCTAAATTAGATTAACTGATATGGGAAGATCTACCCTAAATATGGGCAGTACCAGCCCATGTGCTGGGATCCAGGGACTGCATACAGAAGAGGAAGCAAGCTGAGCCCAGGCATTCATTGCTCTCTGCGATATCTCCTGACATAGATACAGTGTAACTCGTGATTTCCTGCTCCTGAAGCAATAACTTCCTACACTGATGAGCTGTAACCTTTAGTTTTCCCTTAAGTTGCTTTTGTCAAATTACTTTGTCGAGGTTGTTGTTTTTCATGGCACCATGTTGTTTTTAAAAATATTAGCGGCACTGTTACCAGGCAAAAAGGTCATGAGACATAACAAAACCCAGTATCAGAGCTTTATTAGGAGGAAGTGGGGGATGGAAGAGAGTAACCAGGCCTGGGGAAGAAGCGGGAGCAGAAAGAGAGAGCAAGATAGTGGGGGGAGGAGAGAACGAGAGAAGAGAGGGAAGGAGTCTGTGTCCGGCTTTTTAAGGATTCCCCTGCACACGCGCAGGTGGACTTATGGAGCTATGCCACGCATGCGCTGATTGCGTGATCGTTGTGCAATCACGCAGCACATGGATGACGTAAGACACAAGACCCCTTGCTTAGCCACTGAACTGCGCATGTGCGGTCATATGGCTGGGATGGCAGCAGAACCCTAACAGCGGTAACAGACTAAATGCAATGGTCAATTACTCTGTTTGACTCAGGCAGATCAGCTAAGAAAGAAAGAAAATATGGAGTGTTCTGTGTCAAGCATAAAGCAGTAGTTCTCGACTTGGGGGTTGAAGGACCCTTTCACATGGGTCACCTAAAACCACCTGCATATCAGATATTTACATTACGATCCGTAACAGTAGCAAAATTACAATTATGAAGTAGCAACAAAAACAATTTTATGGTTGGGGGTCACTACAACACCGGGAACTATATTGAGGGTCACAGCATTAGGAAGATTGAGAACCACCAGCATAGAGCATACAGGCTGTGATCTACTTGTTAACAGAATGGACACAAATATCTGGTGTATGAAGTGGACACAAATTATCTTGTTAAATAAGTCTAAAACAAATAATTCCAAAAAGCAGTAGCTTCGTAGAAAACTGCAAAGTCAGCAGTGTAAAGGTAAAATTAGGCAGAGACACCAGATTGGAGACAATTTTACCTGTTTTAGGAGCAGACCAACCTCATTTTTTTCTAAGTTCCACCTAAACAAGGCAGCAAATGGGGGAAAGGGCAGAGGGAAAACATCTGTCCCCCTGAACTTTTAATTCCTTTGGATCCGCCATTACGAAACCATCTTAGGGCATTTTCCGGAACAGACTGCTTTTCAGTGAACGGTGTGTGAGTTGACGGACTGACAGCGCTCTGCCCTCTCCGCAGGCCACTTTGCTAAGGGAAAGCAACTGAAAAACGCTCAGCTGTGAAAAGTCAGTGTGGGCCAATCAGTTTAAGAAAACACAGCTGCTATAAAAAATTCCGATTCCACTCAGCTCAACTCAGCAAATATTTACTGAGTGTCTGCTGGAGGCCGGAGGCTGGCTGCGATTACAAGGCAGTTTTTCCCTTCATACACTTACACCTAATAAGAAGTCAGAGTCCTAAGTAAAACATTCAAAATCTCTGGCCTGGTCCCTAGCAGAACCTCCATGTTGCCTATTTAATTAAAAGACTTTGTGTATGTGTGCACACGTATGCATGTGTGTGTAATATATATACATACATACATACATACATACATATTCTAAAATTGGTTTTCAAAAATTATGTATGCATGCAAATATTTGCCTATATTTTTCTAGAAATGATACAATAGAGTGCTAACCTTGATTCTTCTGATTCTGCTAAACTTAGTCTCAGATTATTCAAGAGTTCTATAATAACATTATATATAATATTGAAGTTAATATTTTAATTCTGAAATGCTTAAGTACTATGTTCTATAAATATTGTATTTTAAATATTTAGAATTAAATATTTATATTATCATATACACTGTATTTAATATTAGAGAGGGGAAATTATGATAAAATATTAAAAGTTAAAGAATCTAAGAGTTTGCTGAAATCCCATGCAACCCAAGTCAGAAGCTCATTTTTTAATAAAAGGGGGACCTGTAGGGCCCTGGCCCACGTTTTGGGTAACTGTTGCCTTGCAACCTTGACCTTGATATCCTCCCTATACTAATTCCCTGCCAGGTTCCACCCTCCTGAATGCTTAAGGGAAGTTCCTTGTCTGTGTATCCTGAATAATGGGCGTTAACAGATTAGAAGCAAGATTGTAAAACATCAGTAGCGAACTTCTACCCTCTGGGGTCCTCCCATTGTGCTGTAAGCCTGTATTTAAGACCTCCTCCCCCCCTTCAATAAATGACATTCGGCATTTAAAATTAAATATATATATATACATATATATATAATTGAATGAATACTGCGAATGTAACCTATGAATACCACAAATGTGATTAATATCATGAGTGTAATTTAAAAAATAAATAAATAGATAAATAAATAAATAAGAATCTAAGTGCTAAGAGCACAGTTCAGTGGTAGACCAGTTGTCCAGTATATTCCAGGTCCCAGGTCCATCCCTAGCACCCTACAAAAGAAAACAAGAAAGCAGATGAAAGGATGTGAGGGAGAGGAGAAGGGAGATGGGAAATTGAAGAATCTAGATTTGGAGGATGTAGGATTGTTTGTCTTACTCTGACAACTATTCTATATTAGAAAGAATTTCAATATGTATTATTCTTCCAAAATTGTTAAAACTAAGTGGCTGAAAAGATGGCTTAGAGGTTAAGGGCACTTACTGCTCTTCCAGAGGATCCAAGTTTGATTGCTAGCACCCACATCAGGCAGCTCACACCCCCCTGTAACTCCAGTTCCAGGGAGACTTACAATCCTTACCCTCTGAAGGAGTCTGCACACACATGGTGCCCATATATTCATATAAGCACACACATATAGTGAATAAAAATGAATAATTAAAAGTTTTAAATTTAAACTAAAAGATTTTGAAAGCTTCCATGAGGTTGATTCTATTTTTTTCACAGCATTTTTCCTAAAATATCCAATCATGTCCAGCCAACTGAAGCCGCAGTTTCCTGCCCAGACTACACAGTAGGCTGCCGTGAAGACTAGTCAAAGTTGGCCAGTGGTCAGCACCTCCTAGACCAACTGACTCAGAATTCTAGGAGTTCACACCAGATGCTTATTGTCTATTTGCAGCTCCCACGTTTGCTCACACTCTGAACCCTTATCTTTCACACTCCTCCATGCTTCTCTGCATGCTATTCCCATGCTGGAAATCCCTTAACCACCTGATTGCATAAACCTGTTCATTTATCAGAACTGACTCAGAAATCACTTCCTTAGGACATTCCCACAGCTGCCCACAGACAGAGCTGTCCTCTGCTCCTGCTGTTTATTCCTCCCTTCTCTGTGACTGGAGATCTCACCCCATGCTGGGGGATATGTTTGCTCATCTCCCAACCAACCGTGAGCTCCTTTAGGGAAAACTCCACTTCATATTCGTTTTCATTATCACTGTGGGCCAAAAAGTATAATTCCATGAAATGCTTTCTAAATTAAACACAGACTAGTTTAGACCTGGTAGTATAGAGTTAGAATTTGATGCTAGGAACACCAAAGGAGGAGCTCTTTCCATTACATGGAGCACCTCAGGAAGGAAACAGATCTTATGTTGAATCAAGGAGTAGGCAAGACACTCTCGGAGCAGGTAGAAGACTGAAGGAAGAAGAAATGGGTGTTCAAGTAGCCAGTGTGGCTCGTACACATACAGAGTGTAGACAGAATAGATGCGAAGGCTGAGGATGCTCAAATCTGGGTAAAGAAGGTAGGAAGGGAAATAGAACTAGCATGTAGCACAATGCAGGCCCACAAAACCTTCTCAATAAACATTTTAGAGGAAAAATGAAATCATTAATTGTATACTTTTTACCTCATATGCTGCTAGTGACAACCCTCCTCATCATTACATAAAATTCTGAGGAGAGAAATAAGTTTTCAACTTAGAAGTGAAGAATGTGTAAAATGGACATGGCAATACCCTCAACCCCTAAACTGCACAGGAAAGTAGGTGCCAAAGAAAACACCCATGGTAGAGCTGACCCTATTGATTGGGGTCCAGGTAAGCCACCCTGCTGTGGGATGGTCTGTATGTCAAACATGTTGCTTATTGGTCAATAAATAAAGCACTGATTGGCCAGTGGTCAGGCAGGAAGAAGTATAGGCGGGACAAGGAGGAGAGAATTCTGGGAGGTGGAAGGCTGAGGAGACACTGCCAGCCGCCACCATGACAGACAGCATGTGAAGATGCCGGTAAGCCACAAGCCATGTGGCAAGGTATAGATTTATAGAAATGGATTAATTTAAGATATAAGGACAGTTAGCAAGAAGCCTGCCACGGCCATACAGTTTGTAAGCAATATAAGTCTCTGTGTTTACTTGGTTGGGTCTGAGCGGCTGTGGGACTGGCGGGTGACAAAGATTTATCCTGACCGTGGGCCAGGCAGGAAAACTCTAGCTACACCACCCCAAGAATGTGAGCTTGGGAGATCTGGCCCTGCCCCTCATCTGCCATAAAGTAGCATGGGTGAGGGAGAGATGCCTCCCAGGCCCTGTCTCTCACCGCATGTGGCAGGTGGGAGAGCTTGCCCTGAGGTCATGAGAGCAAGAGAGTTGGCCCTGCCCCTCACCAGTATCAGCACTCAGGAGAATGGCCCCTGCACCTCACCAGTAGAGTTGGTCTTGATGATATAGTTGTAGGTGAGCTAGCTCTGAAGGCCTGAAAGCCAGAGAACTGGTCCTGCCCCTTGCTCCTTGCTGCCTAGGGTGAACTAGCCAGGGCAATGCTGGAGAGCTCACCCTGGTGGTGGTGAGAATGGGGGACAGCTGGTGGGCTGACCAACCAGGCAGCCACCCAGGCCCGAAACCAGGGCTGTGAGTTGGTCTGCCCCAACATCCAGACCATTTAGGAACTGTTAGAGCACATGAAGGGGCCTGTGATGCAGACCCAAAGCTGCAGGGTCTTCATAACACAGGACAACAAGATGTCCAAGATGAGTCCTAGTGATGGCCCAGTATCAATAGTATAGCAGAAGCCACAGGCTTTGAACCAGACCACTGACTCTGCAATGAACACTTGCAGTGTCCACTATAGCCCTCCATGATAAGATTTTTCGTTTTTTTTTTCTCTTTTTTTGTTTTCTCTTAAATTTTATTTTATTTTGTTGTGGGGCGAGGGGGGTCATTGCAAGGGCAGAGGGCAGATACTAAGGGAGGGAGATGAATGAGATCAAGATGCATGGAAGGATGGAGCATAGGAAGTAGATCCCTAGAGGGCACCCTTGAGACGTCATTATAATTGTCAAGGTGAGACCCGAGCACCCTAACCAGACTCACTACCAAGACACAGCAAGGAACAAATAAATTCCAGAGATGGTCCAGAGTTCAGGGTGACCTGGGACTTTGGTCTTTGAGTGACCACCCAGGTGTCATTCACCAAATTAGAAAAAACAGAGGGGAAGGGCCTTGCAGGAGATGGTGAGCTCTAAGACAGGAGATGGTGAGCTCCACCTATGGTGAGAGATGGTGAGCTCCGCCCTATGACAGGAGATGCTGAGCTCCGATCTATGAGCTGAGGTTGCAGATTTGAAGCAATGGAGACAAGGTGTGGGTTTAGAGTAAGGCAGAGGTTGCAGGGAAGGCTTCCGAGTACAACTGTTGTCATGATAAGCTGAAGACAGAGCCAGAGATGTGAACTGACAAGGAAAAGTCTTCCAGAGAAGGCCAAAGGACAACCAAAGAGTATCCCAGGGTAGACATGGCCCTTTTCCTTTGATATCTGAGAGGCCAACAGTGATCTCAGCTAAGGTGTTATCACCTCAGCAAAAGGAGGCAGAGTAGAGCATTACTATAGACAAGTTTCTAAATGGTCTTATAAATAAAAAACACAGAGCCAGATATAAGGGTGAAAGCCTGAGAGAGATCAGAAAAATAGGAAAAGCCACAGCTAACCTCACCTCGCCAACTTCCAAAAGCGAGCTACTTCCTGTCTACCCACACCTATATGCCTTGCTGTTCTGCCATCTGATTTTGCTCTCTCTGTCCAGCTACATCACTTCTTCTTCCTTCCTTCTGTCACTTCCTATCTGTCTGTACACACCTCCAGACCTCCATGGTTAACTAGTGTTGGAATTTAAGGCATGTGCCACCATGCCTGGCTCTGTTCCCAGTGTGGCCTTGAACTCACAGAGATCCAGACAGATCCCTGCCTGCCAAGTGATAGGATTAAAGGCGTGTGCTACCATTGCCTGACTTCTGTATAGTGGTTGGCTTTTTCCTCTGATCTCCAGGCAAATTTTATTGGGAGACACAGTATATTGGGGGGCACAATACATCACCACACATTACCTCAAAAACAAAACTCAACCTGTGCTGAGGTGAATGGAAACCAGCATATTCCTATACCCACAATACCCCATGTGTTTTTTTTTTTCCTGTGAATGGATTTTTATGCGGGTCCTGGGGGTTCAAGTCCAGGTCCTCACACTCACACAGCAAGTGATGTACCCACTGAGCCATCTCCCCAGCCCCATCTCCCTTATTCTTAACAAGAACCAAGGGCCTCTCGTGTTGCGCTAAGCATCTTTTTATTCTGTTAGTCTAAGCCATCAATGAACTATTTTCTGTCCTATGGACTGGTCTGTCATATCCTTGTCCCCTTTCTTCAGCCCATTTACCAAACTGCAGCCAGCTACAGTGGACTGTTTGTTTGGGTTTTGTTTGTTTTATTTCATTTGTTTGTTTTTGAAAAAGAGTCTTGATGTGTTACTCATTTTAACCTTAGAATTCATATGTTGCCAAGGCTGACCCCACATTCACAGCAATCCTCCGGTGCTGTGGGATATCTTTCTGTACTCTGGGAATATGTATTGCTCTGATTAGTTGATAAATAAAGCTGCATTGGCCTATGGCAGGGCAGGATGGAGCCAGGCAGGAAAATCCAAGAGAGATAGTGAAAGAAGAAAGGAGAGTGGGGCAGATGCTGCTAGCCGCCCCCAGGAGAAGTAAGATGTAAAAGTACTGGTAAGCCACAAGCCGTGTGACAAAGTATAGATTTATAGAAATGGGTCAATTTAAGATGTAAGAGCTAGCTATCGAGAAGCCTGAGCCATTAGGCCATATAGTTTGAAAATAATATAAGCTTCTGTGTGTTTATTTGGGACCAAGTGGCTGCGGAATGCAGGTAGGAGAGATTCGTCCCAGGACCGGAGAAATTTTCCGGCTACACTCCGGCCTTAGTTTCCCAAGTACTGGGCTTATAGAAATAAGCCACTCTCCCCAGCACATTGACCTTTCAGTGACTTATGCTTCCTTTGCTTGGACCCTTCAGGATCCTTTGCTTTGGACCCTTCAGGACCCTTCCTTTGCTTTGGACCCCTTATTTTCTCTCTAAAGTCCCAACCCCTGACGACACCTGCCTTTCTCCCTAGCCCCAGTTCCACCTACCCATCCTGATCATTGGTTACCCTGGCCTTCTCTGCATTGGTCATCGATGCCTGTTCCTTCCTTAGGCCTCTGCCATGCTCACTGCTCTCCCCAGAATGCTTCTCCTACTCCAGCCTCGGTTAAATTTCTCTTGCCTTCACTTATTAATTTAACCACAATTTATTCCCTGCTTAATCTCTGAGAGCTCCTGGGTCATGGAACACACTTTCTAAATATTCCAAAGAGTAAGTGAAAAAGACTCCATTCTAAACAGAAGCAGACATAGGTTCCAGGGACGGTATCTTTAGGAAGAGAATGACTTAAAGCCCACAGCAAGTAAAGGATTGCCTGACCAAGGTCATACAGCTAATTGGAGCCCAGACAAAGGCTGAACCCCACATCTTATGATTCCTGCCTCCACTAGCTCCTCATGGATCCTTGATGAGATGCCTCCGATGAGGTTTTCTACAGCAAGCCTTTCTTCAGCTTGATCATTGACTACACCGATAATAGGTACCAACAAAGCTGCAGGAGCGTGACCTTGGAGATTTGAGATGCAGACTGTCTTCCTGTAGAATACACTTATTAGTGCTGTTCGGTGCTGTTGCTCTTAAATTTCTATCAAGAAGGCCCCCTGGCTCCTACACAGCCAAGTCACAGCTCGCTGATGTGTTTAAAGTAATGTGCTTGGTGCTTGAGTCTCACAGGGAGAGTGAACCGTTCAGGTTCAACTTGAGAGATTTTTCTTTGGCATTTTTCCTCCTTTGGACAGATTCAGACACATAAAACTTATTATATAGAAACTGACCTGGAAGTGACCAGTCCTTTAGAGAGAGTGGTGGGAAATTGGTTAAAGTAGACACATATCCACCTGAGGACACAGAACTAACAGAGGTGAGCATTGGCCCATCCCACGTCCAGTGTTGTTAGTCCAAAACGTTTCTAAGAAATTGAGGGAAACATCAAACAAACGCAATAAAAAACATTCAGGAGGGAAATTGAGCGGCATGCTTGGGGAAATAAAGCAGATTTTGCCAGTGTAAGGCCGGGAGAAAAACTGGTTGTGATTCAGGATAGCAGAGCCTCAGGAGTTTAGACAGAGCTTTGATGTGCAAATCGCCCAAAAGGAAAGAAGCCAGCACAGAAGGACAGTGTGCAGAGGGAAACGCCCAAGGGGTCTGGGAACGGGGCTCTGAACATTCACCTAAGTTTTTAACTAGATGATTAATTGCAAAGCAGCTAACGAGAGTGAGCGTCATGGGCAGTGGCCTTCAGCCAGGACAGGGTCTGAGGACCTTGAGGCCACTGCTCAGGCCCATGCCATCTAACTGCAGACCCCGCATCCCAGGAGCTCCTCCTACATTTGAACGGAAGCTTGGCAGAGCTTCTAGATTCCAGGGTGTTTGGGAAGAGGTTTAGAAGAGGGTTGTGGGGTGCCAGAAGGAAAAGGCAAATGTGAAAGGTGGATGCCAGTACCACTGGGACTCAATAAGCACAGTTTGCTTAGAAGGCTGGCTCAGTGACTGTGTGTGGATAGAAATGATGTACCGGAAGGATTGGGATGTAAGACCATGAGTTCAATCCTCAGCCCCCAAAATGAATAGGAAAGAGAAAAAAAATCTCATGGGCTGGAAACATCCTGAATAGTCTTGTTGTACCCCGAATCCCCCAAAGACCATCAAGAGACCAAATCTGATGCAAAAGCGAAAGTCTTTATTGTTGTGAGTTAACCCGAGTCTCTCCATCCGTCTGATGCAGCAGCAGAGCAGGAGAGACCCTGAGTAGCAATCAAGCAGGGTTTTTATAATGGTTAGGGTAGGGAATCTGGGGGAATTCCAGCTCTATATAGTTACGAGCTCAGGATCGGTGCTTACTTCAGGTTAGAGACGCTTGGTTTGAACTGATTGGAGAGCTGCAGCTGCAAGGAAATGGCCATCTCCTCTAGCAATCTATGTCATCACATCTGTTTCATCAGCAGACCCATTTTCTCTGATGGTAAGACATCCCACTTCTTATCCGCAGGAAACTTGCTCCCTCTGATAGCTATGGTGTCTAATCTGTCCTATCCTTTAGGTTACAGCAGGAAATGTCTGGAACTCATTTTTTATGTGGCTCTTAATTGTCTGGGTTCAGGGCAGCACATCCTCTGGTGGGTTTCCCAGGGCCTGCTGCCCGCTTCTCTAAGATGGCTGCAGCCCTGTCATCCTCTCAGTCCGGAGACCTCTATTCTTGACTCCTTATTTAGTGGCATCGTGTGGGCAGCTTGGAAGTCAACCGAGACAGCAGTATTTACACCATGGGCATAAGCAGAAGCATTGATAGGCCTTCTCCCTCCCCAGAGCCCATCATTCTTCCTTGACCAAAACTCCAAAGGATGCTTTGGATGAAATCCCTGTGGACACTGTTCCCTGGAGTTCAGATGAAAAATAAACTTTCTCATCTTGGGTTGATGCTTTTCTGTTTTAATTACCAATACACAGCGGCGCTCTTCAATTATCTTTTATTACACATCCCAAGCAGCTCAGCGCTTACACACTCTCCCGCAAACACACCATCACTCAGCTCCTCACTCCTACAAGGAAATATTTTCAAGTTGCAAGTAACTGACTTTAAAAATAAACTTTTGGAAAAGAGCCCATTTGTGAATTGGGGATTTTCAATTCTGGCCCCTCGGGGATGTTAGAGAACAGAAGAATCTTGTCAATCTTTGAAATATAGGTTACAAAATATACCCTAAGTGATAAGGCAAGGGGAATGGAATTATTAAAGTTAGAGAAGAAAGAATGAGAAGTAATTTAATTATGGAGGGGGAGCTGTTGGGGGAGTGTTGGGTTCCCTCCCTCTGGTACTTACTGCAAGCCTTGGGGATTTGCTTTTACACCAGGGATGAATTTCTTCATGGTATTATGCTGAGATGAATGATTTGTGGATTTTATTTTAAAAAATTGAAGATTTCTTTTCCTGCATCAAGCATAATTTACATATGAACTGTCTTAGTTAGGGTTTTCATTGCTGTGGAGAGACACCATGACCACGGCAACTCTTATAAAGAAAACATTTAATTGGGGTGGCTCACTATCAGTTCAGAGGGTCAGGCCATTATCATCACGGCAGGGAGCATAATGGTGTGCAGGCAGATGTGGTGCTGGGACCGGACCAACAGTCCTTACATCTTTACTCAGAGACAACAGGAAGTCGACTATCACACTTAGAGACGCTTGAGAAAAAGAGCCCTCAAAGCCCGCCCCCACAGTGACACACTTCCTTCAACAAGGCCCCATTTTCTAATAGTGCTATTCCCTTTGGGGGACATTTTCTTTCAAACCACCCCATGAACTATGCTGAAGACCAAGAAATAAAACAAAGTCACCTGATGACTCGATAGTTCCTGGAACCTTTCTGATCTGAAATCATCCTAAGGAGGTGCAATGTCTTTGAATTTTGAGAAATGTAAAATAAGTCAAAACTATAATTCATAGTACATAATATAATACTTAGATCTAAACTTGGCCACTTTTCTATCAAAAATGAATAGGAATTTCTTATTGGTATAAAAATTGGAATCATGACTGAAGAGATGGCTCAATGGATAAAGCCCTTGCCATGCAAGCCTGTTGACCTGAGTTCAGATCCTCGGAACTCATGTAAAAGCCAAATACAGTAGGACATACATCTCTCCAATCCCATGTCTCTAATCTAATGTCCTAGTGGGAGTTAGGAGGCAGTGAACAAAAGATCCTTTCTCAAACAAGGTGGAAGGCATGGACAGACACCCAACATTGTCTTCTGACCTACACAAGCCTACCACAGACAGCAGGCACATACCCACACTCAGAGAGAGAGAGAGAGAGAGAGAGAGAGAGAGAGAGAGAGAGAGAGAGAGAGAGATTTGAATCAAGCAGCCTAAATGCTTTTGGATAATCTAGATAATCTAATGAGGGAAATGATATTATTTGGGCATTGTTAAATTAGGATTCTTTTCATTATTCATTCAGAAGGGATGGAGATGTTACTTAAGAGATAATAATGGATCCCGATTTGGCATTTTCTTAAACCAATCTGAAACAATGAAATGACAGCAGTAAATCTGCCACTTGGAACCTTAAATGATTTACATTGCTCTGGGGCCTCAGTCTAACAGTTGGTTTATGATGTGGTTTCAGGGTAACACATTTAAGCCTGCTTTGTTCCTTCCTCCGAAGCTGACATGAATCCATAAAGCTTTTAAATGATGACTCTAAAATATACAAAAGAATTCTCTGAGGCATGTTTCGGATTGTTTATGTAAGGTCTTTAGATTTCTGACTTTCCCTTCATGATCTGCTGTGGAATTCTGTCTCCAGGTTAGCAGACCAATGTATAGCATCATCCAGGCAGGGATCACTCAGCTACCCACACCATCTAGTACCATTCTGACTCACCTTCTACTCCAAGGATCTTAAATCCCATATGCATATCACATGGAAGCCTATTGTAAGTGCTGATTGCCTAGGCCCACTGAGTCAGAACCTCTGAGTTCAATTCTGGACCCCAGACTGGGGAACCAGCATTTTAATGGGTTCTAATGGAGGTGATCAGAGAAATGTCAGGGGGCTAGCACTGCTCACCATCTATCTCAGGTTCTCGCTCTGGGGAAAAGGTGCTTGGGGGGATCCTGGCGCATAGAAGTTCAGGTTTTTCAAAGAGATTGCTACATCTGTAGGTTGAGGGCCATAGTGGCATTCCCTGTGCTGTGACCTCTGCTACCCTAATCCTCCCTCCCAAGCCCTCAACCTCGAAAAACCTGGTATGTCTGGCTGGCTGCATAGCCTCCTCTCCAGCCCGCCTCTGATTTGCTTGAATCCCAATGAATTCTGCTCCTCTCTCCAGCCTACCCTATTGTATTGCCCTCTTCTCTCTCATTGACCAGAGCATGTTCTCAAAGGATGCCCCCAGTCTCTGACAAAGCTCTCTATGTGAAGAGATGCTCTCAGGGTAATTGCTCCAGGCATCATGCCCCACTTTTCCCTGTTCTGTTAAGCGTGATTCCAGAAGCCTGTTCTAGGAGCAGCTATGTGTTCCAGAGATTCTTAACTCCGGAGGGTGGAGATCTCTCCTTGTACTCCAACACCCATCCTGAAGCAGGATGGAAGCCTTGGGAGCCTCAAGGGAACCACAGATACATAAGGAGTGTGTGGACTGCGATGGGTGGGTATGATGTTTTGGCCACTGCAAGTTCTCCACACTGCTGTTCATCCTGGAAGCTTTCATGATCCCACCTTTACACAGCTATCGTCTCTGGTTCTTTGGAGTCAAGCACCACTGTCTTTTCCCACAGGAAGTCTTCCTTGGCCCTAGACACACAGTTGTCGTTGTGTTCCAGGGACCCTGTGTACCTGATCCTGAAGCCCAGCCTGGAACCATGCACCATGTGCATTCCTACTTGCCTAATTATGCAAATCCTCCTCAAGCTCAAGAGCTCCTTAAGAGCCAAGGTTGAGACTTCAGTGTCCAACACCACCTGTGGCGTATAGTCAGCGCTCAATAGGTGTTTGCTGGAACACTGAGCTACTAACCCAAGCGGTAAGCTGAGGCCTTCCCCTCATACCTTCCATAAGCATTGTAACACTCATCATGCTGTGCTGAGGATGGAAGTGTCTCTTCCCACATATATCACACTGCCATGCAGGAAGGTCCCCGGGGACAGGGACTGCATTACTCATCTTTGCACCCCTGTAAGCACGAATAAAATATATGTTCAGTCCTGTGTCTCCAAATAAGGCTACCTTCGGTATTTTGACCAAGACAGTCCTTAACTTTAAGATGTCCTCCTACACTGCTATTCTTTTATTTCTACTAGATGTCCTAACTACACCTCCCATCACCTTGACAATGCCATATAAACCTCCAAACACACAAATGTCCTTGTGTCAAAAAGGCCTGGAAAAAATACAGTGCTCCCTGTGGTGAGAACCTCCAGTCAGCTGGGTTCTTCACAGTTGAGTGAGATCTGTAGCAGTTCCCCCTGTAGGCCAACCCTGGAGTATGTATGCCACGTGTGCAGTGGCGAGAGGACATCAGCCACCCGTAACAGACAGTTGCGGTTGTAGGCAGTCTTGAAACGACAGTGAGCTCATTTTTACTCAGCACTAGTATTTCCAGGAGCAAGGCACTGTGTCACCTGCACATGATTATTCAGTCCTCACAGCCACCCACCAGGACCCCGTTCACAAAGAAGGAAGTAGAGAGTTTCAAGTCATTGACCCAAGCTAGTGCATTTGGCAAGACTGAAAGTCTCTCCGGGGTACCTGACTCCACTCTTCTGTAATTACTTCTTCAGGAATAATAAATTCCAGAGTTCCCAGATGAAAGCATGTCACTAAAAACTAAAGTGCTAGGGCTGGCTCAGCAGGGAAAGGTGCCTGGGGACAGACCCGATTCTCTGAGTTCTGTCCTGGGGCCCACATGGTAGAAGGAGAAAAACTATTCCCACAAGTTGTCCTCTGATCTCCACACGTGCACTGCGGCACACAAGATGCACACCCACACTCTCACACACACGCAAAAAATTAATAAATACGTAACAAAAACTATGGTGTGTGATGATCAGGCTTATACTCTTAGCAGTTGGGAGGCTAAAGCAGGAAGACAGCAAGTTTGAGAGTAGCCTGGCTCATAAAACCGAAATAATAACTTTTTTAAAACTTGTCATGCCTGTTCATTACAGCATGGAGTAGTGTTTTAGGAAATACATTCTGCACCGTGTTAATTTAGATGGGCGTCCAGTGTGGCAGGAATAATGGGGTGCATCGACAATGGGGTTTGAGAAATGCTTTGGGGGTGTGGTCTGAAGAGAGGCAGGAAGCAGGGGCCGTGAAGCCCAAGGGCATCTTTAGGGTGGCTCAGCCTTCAAGTGACTTCCGCTGATTTCAAGACTGGTTAGCAGACAGCGGGGAATCCACAGAAGGGCTTGCCTGCCGGGAAGTGATTACAAGGCAATTAACTGATTAGACTGTGGGAAAGGGCTGACTAAGAGGGATCCCTCAAATAATTTCTTAGTAATAAAGATGGCAATACTAGTAGGTACTGATCATTGAGTACTAATTACTCTCTTCTTCCAAGATGACATACTGCTGCCGACGGAAGTTGGTTAAGAACTTCTAGTAAGGCAGGTTGTTGGGGTCTAGCCCTGACCTGTCGAACAGCCCTTGAAGTGGGGAGTGAGGAATTGAGAAATGCTAGATAGGAAAAATACATAGACATTGACGAAGAAAAAGAGACACAGGACAGCTTCGGGAGGGCCCTGGGTTGCCTTGAGTTTATTCCTAATGGGCTTTTTATACTCTAGCAAGGGGAGAGGCAAGAGACCTCCCCATTTCAAGATCAAGATACAAAGTACAAACAAGTGTAGACCCTTTCTTAATTCCCAAAACACCTGGTAACCACGCCTTATGGCAAAGCATCTTGTAATTAGGCCTTGAAGCATGAGACACCTGGTAACCACGCCTTTGGCCAAAACATTTTATTATGCAGCCTTGCAGGGCAACACAAACTGACTCTCTGACTTTGAGTCAAAATGGAAACAAACCTCAAGTTGGAATCTTTGTGGGCTCCCACAGCAGGTCAGGAGCCACACAGAGCTGAATTTGAAACCAGGTCTCTCTGACATCCTGTCTTGTGATTTGAAACCCTCAAAGCTTCCCAAGTCTTAGTGCCTATTGAGGGATTTGCTATTTGGATATCCAAATCAAATCCAGTCTCAAGGAGTATTTCTCTTTGGGCTTCTTTAAAAAGTTTGTATTATAATTCTGCCCTCATTTTCAGTAGTCTCTTCAGCCAGAAAGCCAATGGGTATTATATATTAATTTTTCTAATATGATGCTAGTTCCTTGACTTTTATTTCTTGTTGTTTTTTTTTTTTTCTAGGCAATGTCTTGCTATGTAGCCCAGGCTGGCCTTGAACAGGAACTCCTCCTGCCTCAGCTTCCCGAGTGCTGGGATTATAGGCATGCACCTCCACATTAAGTTTTTATTACTATTTTTTTTCATTTTACAGGTTTCCTGGCTCAGCTACATGTCATATTTTTTGATAGAGTATTTGTATTGATGACAACAGTTCAACCCAAACTCAAAGCATAGCTAGCGGACACCTCAGATCTCTCTCATCAGTCTTCAAATTTGTCTTTCCTTCTCAACAGATGTTGGCGCCTTTTTTGAAGAGGGCATGTGGCTGCGCTATAACTTCCAGGCCCCGGTGGTCACTGCCAGAGACACAGGCAGCAGGGCCGAGAATTCTGCGGAGCAGCCGCCCTTGTCTCCAGACCTGGCCCAGGAGCAGATCCACTTCAGCTTCAGCACCACCAAGGCGCCCTGCATCCTCCTCTACGTCAGCTCCCTCACCACTGACTTCCTGGCTGTGCTGGTCAAGCCCACAGGTAAGGACAAGCATGCCCGGCCTTCTACCTTCAAACAGTAGTCAAACTGAATATGCTAGAGTCAGAATTCCTCTTGGTTGAGGATTCATTCTCAAGGGATGCTGAGCAAATCACTTGATTCCTTTGACCCTCGTTGCTATCTGGAAGTCAGAAGAACCGCTTTTCTATTAAGTGCTTACAGCAACAATTTGATGAAACACTTCAGGCTCTTTTTATATTATGTGAAAATAAGATGGATTCATATGTAGAATGATTCTGTTTGTTCCTGTTAAACAAATACCTTTCTTTGCTACTGTGCTGAACAGTGGCACGCTCTGAAGTAGTAAAATTAATCATAGGTTAATGAATGAATTATCCTGATTTGTGATAGTGTATCAATAGATTCCAATGAAATGTTGGAACTTTCAATGAAAGCAGAAAATCAGAAATATTTCCATCCTTAAAGCCTCTCTGAATTTTACACTCACAAATATATCCATGGAGAGATAGTTGCTGGGAGCACAGGGGATGTTTTCACTTGTGAATCTCTGCAAGTCTAGTTAGCCTTGAAGTACATACACTTCTCTTTTAGATGGGGGTGGGGGAGTTGCATACAGATGTGCACACATGTGAAGGTCAGAGGACAACCTCGAGTGTTGATCCTCACCTTGCTCTTCTTTGAGGCAGGATCTCTTATGGTTCACCATTGCATGTGCCTGGTTAGCCCAAGAGATTCCCAGGATTCTCCTGTCTCTGCCTCCTTCTCACTATCACCATGCTGGAATTTCAGACATAAGCTTCTGGATCTGACCTTCCATGGGTCCTGAGAATCCAGACTTGGGTCCTCACACTTGGATAGCTAGTGCCTTAACCACTGAGCCATCTTCCCAGTCTTTTGAAGCCATCTTTTAAATCCTTTATTAAATCTATTCTTTGAAAATTTCATACACAAATAGTATAGTCTGAACACTGGCACCTCTCTTATCTTCTCCTCATCCCTTTCATCAGCCCCTCTCTAACTTCATCTCTACAAATCCCTTTCCCATAGTCCTGTCTTTTTGTTTTATGGCCACTAAGTTTAACTAGGGCTATCTGTGTGACCAAGAGTTTGTATCTATCCACTGGAACACAATGGGCTCATCAGTGGGTACAAAACTGAAGAAAATGTCTGCCCCTACCTGGAATCCATTGATAGGCTATAGTTCAGCAAAGAGGAGTAGGCAAGTGGGCCCCTCCTGCTCCATGATTGACTGTTGACATCAGGGCCATCTTGATTATCATCTGTACACTAAGCCAAAGGATCCAAGTAAGAATATGCAAATGACTTTGACATTCAACAGTGCTCTATAAATAGTCTTACTGGGCCAGAAGTATACAAATAAACATGCTGCATATGGAGGAATCTGTTTCCTCTCTCTCTAAAACCTGTGTCTATATGTATTAATGTTTAAGAAGATTGATTTTTATAAATACAATTATTTTAGGTGTATGAAGGAAAGTCTCTCTTTAACTCACTTCCTATGGAGTGTGTGGGTTGAAGATATAGTCTTTCTCTCCTATTGGCCATCTCTTCTTAATCTTTAATGGACATTCAAGTGTTGGTACATCTTAGAGAACAAGATTTTTATCTATGAGAGTCAAAATATTATCACAGTTGAGCTAAATATTTGAAAAAAATAGTGAATTTTCATACACTCACTGGGCAATGCACTGTCAGTTCAAAAAAAAAAAAGATGAAAGAAAATCATGTGTCCCAGAGCCCCTGAGTTTCCCTTTTCAGAATTTATTAATGAAACAAAGCCCAAAATCAGAGTCTTCAGCGAGAATATATTCATTATAGTATTGCTTATGAAAATAAAAACTGGAAAGAACATAGAAGGTCCACTTTAGTAAAGTAATATAAAAGAGAACCTTTGGTTTATGGGTCATTATATGTCCATTAAAATAGTGTTTGTGAAAAATAATTAAAGATATAGGGGCAGTTCACAAAATATAAGGTTACACTAAGAGGAGGCAAGACACAGCCTTAAATATATCATAGCAGCTTAGCTCTATCAAACAAACATGAACAGACCAGAGGAGCACCAGACGGTGGTTAGACGTGCATGATTTGTTTCTCCCAAGTGACACCATTCTGTGCATGTCAGATGCTCAGACACTGTAAGTACATGTCACTTTTCTATTAAAAAATAAACAAGTAAGTAAAACCAGAAAGCAAGAGCTCAAGAGAGAAGAATACTCAACCCCCATGCCTCAGGAGTTCAGGCAATTACTGGCCTAGATCAAGCTCAGTGGGTTTTTTAATCCACTGACATTCTCCCTTGTGTACCAGCCTCCTAGTAGGCAGACAGCCTGTGGCTTCTCGTGTTTCACAAGAGGAGGCTGTCACCTTGAGAGTGTCAAGAATCTGATGGGCATGTACCACTGGACACTGTGCTGTCTGCTCCTCTGTCACTTCCTTGCTAAAATTTGCTTCCCAGCTATATACGTGGTAATTCACATGCACGTTGCCTATGTTCACATTACATGCATGGCGCTCCTGTGGGGGCATTTATCATGTGAGAGAGCTTCATTTGATCGATTCTACAGTGATGGTTGCCAGTTAATGGTGCTTACCTGTGCACAGCACTCTCCTAAGTGCTCTGGATGCATTGATTCTGATGAGCTTCACAACTCTACGGGGTGACGTGATTCTCATCCTTTCCTCTGGGTAGAAAAGCTGGGGTACATAAATATTAAGAGTCTCGCATAATCAGCTGGTAAAGGGTAAGTGGGGGTGGTCTCTGGATGCAGGTGTCTGAATCCAGGCTGGGAGCTCTCCATTGCAGGCACCCCCAAAACAGACTGGATATATTTGGAAATCAAAGCCAGACATTTTCTTTGTGGGTTTTGGAAAACCATCCTTAAAATGTTAAGGAAAATGTGATCTTTCCACACTTAGTCTAAATAACACATCTTTTTGTTAACTGGAATTTATAATGAAAAAAATTTGAAGGAAGCATTCAGAAAAGAAGGGGGGGGAAGCAGTAAGGTCTATTGTCTTAGTTAAAGTTTCTATTGCTGTGAAGAGACACCATGACCACAGCAACTTTTCTGAAGGAAAACATTAATTGGGGGTGCCTTACAGAGGTTTAGAGGTTTAGTCCTTTATCATCATGGGAGGACATAGCAGACATGGTGCTGGAGAAGGAACTTAGAGTCCTACATCTTGAGCCACAGGTGTAGTTTGAGCATAGGAGACCTCAAAGCCCACCCCCATAGTGACACACTTCTTCCAACAAGGCCACACCTACTCAAACAACGCCACACTTCCTAATTGTGCCCCTCCCTTTAGAGACCATTTTCTTTCCAACCACCACATTCATGGATGCCAATGTGGGGGTGGACATACTAAACAAACAATTTAAAGGCCTTAACTAAATATCCATCCTGGCTTCATGAGACTTCACATATCAAAGGCTCTTTCACTACTTCCCAGAGTCAGCCTTCCTGAAACCTCCTTGTCCTGACAGCCACCACCACAGCATCTCAGAGGCTGTGTCCTCAGCCCCAACTGATTGTCTATCTCCCCTGCTCTTGTGGGCCATCCAGGCACATGAATGACCCTCATGGTGACCCATGGCCTTAGCTCCCACCACTGCTCTCCAAAGCAAACCTCTTCTCACTCGGGCCTCCTGACAGTTTTCACATTGTGACACCATGGAAAGTCAACACACCTGAATGGCACAGAGTGAATGACAGGGTTGTGTTTGCAGCTCCCTCACCAGAGACTCCAGCTGTCCCACCTCTTGGATATCTGCTGAGGGATGAGGGGAGCCATGCCCCTGCTACTTTGTTAGATTCCGAGTCTGCCCTTCTCTCTACTTCAGTGGCTTATACCCTTCCCACCTAGACAGGGCAGCCTTCCCTTACAAGGACAAATGCTTAGTAGGGACACTGTACTGTAACCATGTTAAGCATCGTTTGGTGACCTACACACACTAAAAACACGAGAGACGAATCCCACAACCTTCCAGTTGAGATCCATCAGTCCTCTGGGAGAAGACCTATCTGGATTCAAATTCTGATTCTCCCCTTTGCTGCTGCCTTAGATAATCTGTGAGTAGTTTTTAGTTGTGTTTCCCAATCTGTAAAATGACATCTCCCCCAATGGATTAATGTGCAGAAGGGTGACCTGCTAAGTCTAAGAGCTCTGCAGCACATACATGTAAGGTGTCTTAGTTACTTTCCTATCGCTGTGACAAAACACCACAACTGAGGCAAGGGTTTAGAAAAAAAAAGGGGGGAGTTATTTGTGTCTCACAGTTCCAGAGAGAAAGGAGTCTATCATCAGCATGACAGCAGGTGGGGTGCTGGAGCAGTAGCTGAGAGCTGATATCTCAATCTACAAACAGGAAGCAGAGGGAGAGCAATTTGGGAATGGAAGCTCAAAGCATCCCCACCCCTCAGTAACATACCTCCTCCAACAAGGCCTATGCCTTCTAATCTTTCCCAAACAATTCCACAAACTGGGGACCAAGTATTCCAACAAATGAA
Organism: Peromyscus melanophrys; assembly: GCA_902168415.1. NCBI lineage: Eukaryota > Metazoa > Chordata > Mammalia > Rodentia > Cricetidae > Peromyscus > Peromyscus melanophrys. Next base: position 23,054 of record CABHPR010132414.1, read on the forward strand.
CCTATTCTCAGTCAAACCACCCAGTAAGGATTAGTGGGTACTCTAGCCAGAGTCTAGCAATTCAATCTATGCCTTCACATCTCTTACTCCACAATTTCAAGAAATCCATGCTTTAAAAGACTCTGGGGCCATCTGTGCTCAGTCCTCATGCCCATAACACTCCCTGACCTGGTGCCCCTCACTTTCCTCTGCAGTGTACACCTCGGTGCCTTCCGCTATAAGCCCTGGCCAGCCCTTTCCTCCTTCTGATGACGTCTGGCTTCAAACTCCCAATACACTTATTTTCAGTTTCATTTGTTTGACACTTAATGTATTGTTATCTGTCTCTGTCATAAATATGCCCTGTCCTACCAGAGCTGCAAAGCCCCCAGCACTACATTTCCTGCCTACAGTAGGTGCCCTGTAAGTGCTTGCTGATGGTAGTGGTGATGTTCAGGAGATCGTAAATCTGTTAAGCATGTGATTTGCTACAGCCAATAAAAGAGCAATTCCTTAGAATGGCTTTAATTCACTTGGGAGATGAGCATGAGATAAAAGAAGGGAAGTGTCTCCCTATTTGAATAATATTTTACGTTAATGGGTAAATAGTAACATGCTCCCCACCATCACTTAGTGGTCCTCTTCTGCTGTTTTTTTGAAAGGAATAAATGAATCATTTAAATGTTATTACTCAAATGTTGCCATAATTGTTTATAGATAGTCACTACCTATACATTTAAAGTTTCAGCTCATCCCTTCTTCTCAGAGCAAATAATTTCTGTTAATATTATATGAAGCACTTAGGTGAATTCTAAATCATATTTACAAAGCCTGAGGAATCCATAAAAAAGAAAGAAAGATGAAAACAACCTGAGATGGGTGGCAAACATAAATGAGCCACTGGTGAACAGTAGGAGAGACATGCTGAGGTTTTGCATTATTACCAGCTCCTCTGACCTCCAGCCCACAGAGGAAGCCACCTGTCTTTTACTTGTCTCTGTGTCCCCAGACCCATACACAGCACCTGACCCATGCTGGGGATCTGGAACAGCTGTCACGATTGGAATCCAACTCTGTACCTGTAGTGTGACAGACAGCTCAGGGTGGGACTTTAGGAAAGCTGTGCTTTGCATAGACACTGAATATGTTTGTTCCAAGGAAATGAATAAATGAATGGTGAATATACAAAACCGCGTATCTAAGACTTCTAATGTCTAAACTGGATGTTGTATCACCCGCAGTGCATGCTGGGCAGGACAGCCTGTATCTGTAATCCCAATGCCAGGAAGGCAGGGACGAGAGGATCCTGGTGCTCTCTGGCCAGTCAGTCTAGCCAAGTAAGTGAGCTCCAGATTCAGTGACAGACTCTGCCTCAAAAATTAAGATGGAAAGCAATTGAAGAAGACACTCAGGGTCAACCTCTGTCCTTCATATGCTTAGACATGCATGTGCAAATGCACACACACACACACACACACACACACACACACACACACACAC
>CABHPR010132416.1:0-27009 GCA_902168415.1 Peromyscus melanophrys
CATTACTGTGCAGCAGATAAGTGGACGTATGGAAAGAGAGGAAATCCTGATGGTTTTCAACACAGCCCGAGAGGTTAAACAATACCCTGCCATTTAAAAATCCTTGTCCCGTCACCCCTGAAAGAAACGTAAACAGTTAGAAAGCTTTTAACATTCTTTACTGCCACCCTGGTTGTCTGAAGACCCTTTCTTATCGTCATCCTTTCCAAAGGAGCGAACACAGGAAAACGTAAGTGTTCTTAATAGCCAAGATATAGTCTTGACTTGACTGTAGTTTATTGCTAGACATCCATACATAGTTCTGTGAGTTTGAATCTGCCAGGCCTGGAATGCTTGCATGGTGGTTGGTGATAGTTCCCAGACGTTTTAGGCATGGTCTGCCTTTGGGCAAATTATAATACTGAAAATAAAGGCAAATTACCTTCCATTCCTGCTGGCTTGTCTAGCAAATAATTGTGTCATATTTGTTTCTAAAGTATTTCAGGGAATCGGTTGTAGTCTTTGAAGTCTTTGAAAACAAAAGGATGAAAGAGTAGAATTTGGCCACGGTGAAGGCTAACTGCAGAATTTCTCCTTGTTTAGCTTCAGAAAGCAGCGTCTGGTCTCAGGGTAAACAGAAGCATCCAGAAGCAGTGGCCTGATCAGTGCGTCTGCTCTGTCCTCAGCTCTCACTCTCCTGAGTGTCTAGTCCTAGGTCTTTCTGTTCGGTGCCTGCATCTTCCTGCTCACTCTGGTCCCTAGAGCATGTTTTATTACTACTAGCTGAAAAGAGCAAACTGAGGCCAGTTTGTGTCTTTCAAATGAAAGGTATATATAAAAACACCACTGTGTACATCCATGTGCAGGTTTGAAGCAAATCCCTAGATGCTTAAAAATGCCTCTCAACTTTTAACCACTAGTTCATAACCATATTAAAGTCTCCTGGAAGGTAGATTTTTCTGTGCTCTAGGTCATTTTTATGAGGACATTTTGCAGTAACTAAGAAGTTTGCCTTCAGAAACCCAAGTACATTTCATACTATCCAGCTCTAACCCTGCCTTTAAAGACAGTTTTTCATGTGCTAAGTGCTTTTTACAGAGATAAAGTTGTTCTGGATAGAAACAATGGCAGTTACATTTCCCCAGCCATCTGTGCCAAGAACATGTCTCTACATGCGCACATTAATCCTTGTCCCAACAGCTCCTCCTCCCCTCCCCTTTCCTCCTCTTCCACTGTTCTGGGACCTCACAGCTCATTTCTGAACCCCCAGCAGTGGGTCGGCTTTCACTTGGACCATCTGACAAAGGCAAATATCATGACTGGGTTTCCTAAACCTTTGGGAGAAAACGGCCTGATGGTCCCTCACCACCCCTGATGATCCCTCACCCCACCTGATGGTCCCTCACCACCCCTGATGGTCCCTCACCCCACCTGATGATCCCTCACCCCGCCTGATGATCCCTCACCCCACCTGATGGTCCTTCACCCTGCCTGATGATCCCTCACCCCACCTGATGACCCCTCACCCCACCTGATGGCTTCTCACCTCATCTGATGACCCCTCACCCCACCTGATGGCTTCTCACTCCAGCTGATGACCTCTGACCTCACCTGATGACCCCCTGCTCTTCCAGCCTCCATAAAAGTATCTTCTTTATTTATAAGTTTATTTTTAAAATTTTCAATTGAAATGAACAGCTCCGCAGTTCTCAGACATTTCTAAAATGTTCTCTTTTAAACAAGTTTATAAAAGCAAGGAGGGTCTTTGTGGTTTTATTACAAAAGCTGGGAGCATTAAGAACAAGCAGAGTCCTAACGCTGGGCCTCTTTGCTTTCAGTCTGGTTTTCTATGTTATGTTGATGAGAAAGATGCATTTGAATCACGTGGTTTTTCCCAGTTCTGTCAAGCATGACCAGGGTACTGTGAAGCTTTGTCATTTAATGAAGTAACAAAAAGATGTAATCAGTCTCCAGCCCTAAATAAGTGGCCATTCTTGCATATTTTTCAAATAGTTTCATTTTTCAAAAATTTTTATTAAATGTATTCACTTTCTTTTATGTGTGAATGTTTTGCCTACATGTATGTATATGTACCACGAGTGTGCTTGGTGCCCATGGAGGTCAAAAGAGGGCATCAGATCTCCTGGAACTGGAGTTATGGATGGTTGTGAATAACCATGGTGGTACTAGGAATTGAACCTGGGTCCTCTGTAAGAGCAAAGTGCTATCAACCTCTGAGCCATCTCCCCAGGCTGAATAGTTTTATTTTAAAAATAGTCATTTGTATACTACATGAACAACATGCTGCCGTACACACTAGACCCTTAAAACAGCTGTCCTGTTATTTTGTTTGGAGTGTGTACAGCTTAGCAGGATGCATGCTATAAGCATCAGGGACATTTTTAACATAAGCTTAATGAAATATTTACATTGTTACATTTTATCTGTTCTCTTTTCACACACATACGGGTAATCATGCATCTACATATTGATTTCAACATGCAGGTGTTGATATGTGCTTACAAGTGTAATTTTTGTCTGTAAATGATATACAAATTTCAGTGAATCTTTGTTTGAGTGTGGTGGACTGTATCACAATCCCCGAATTCAATGATCGTCTGGGGAGGATCCTCACTGTCCTGGCGAATGCTCATTAAGAGTTTCTTAGTGAGTCCCAGTGGAGGATTTTGACAGTACCCAGAATCCCCGCACTTGCCATTCATTTTCTTCCTTCCTCTAGACCCCCCTGTACTTGGTAAATCACGGTGAGAGCGGACCGGTGCGGTGCAACAGGTGCAAAGCCTACATGTGCCCGTTCATGCAGTTCATTGAAGGCGGAAGGCGCTTCCAGTGCGGGTTTTGCAACTGTGTGAATGACGGTACGTGGTGCCATTGAGCGCGCTTTGTAAAAGCGTTTTATTTAAAAATAAGATGGGTTACACGCCTCAGCTTAGGAAAGACAGACTTTTTTGGGGGGGGAGGTGGCACTACTTGTAACGTCCCTAAAGAGAAGCCATTGCTGATGAAACTAGGTCCCTCTTACCTGTACGTAGCTGCAGGAGCCTCCCACGGAAACTGCTGTAGCTTTGCGTAAAAACTGACGAGTGTGATGGAGGAGCTGTGTCTCCTCCCACGGTGCCCCATCTGAATGCAATATGAGTTTTTACTTCTTGCATTTACAGAAGATAAGTCCCGGAGACTTCTCTTTTGTCTCCTGGACTTGTCCTTGAATTCATTGGTATTTAGGAAAAGCTCATATAACCAGGGGCTTTCCCCTTCTGATATGAATGTTGAATATTTAGGAGGAAGGGACACTATTACGATGTCTTTTCGATGTGTTTTTTCATTTCATCCTATCACAAATCTGCTAATGTTGATGTCAGACGATGTGAGGGAGGGCACTACAGAAACAGCTATGGAAAAAGCACTTGTCCACAAACACGAGGGCCTGAGTTTGGTCCTCAGCACCCACCTGAAAAATAAGCAGAGTGTGGTGATGCCTGTTTGTAGCCCCCTGGGGTTGACGAGATAGAAACAGGAGAATTCCTACGGCTCCCTGCCTGGCCACCCTAGCCAAATGGTCAAGCTCCAAGTCCCAGTGAGAAACCCTGTCTCCAGTAACAAAGTGGACGGCTCCTGAGGAACACCATCTGAGGTTGACCCGGCCGGCCTCACATGTGCAGCTACACACACACACACACACACACACACACACACACACACACACACAGAGAAACAGATCATAATTTATGGTGTGACTTGAGTTTGGTTGAGGATAGGTGACAAGATAATATTAAATGTTAATGAGCATGTAAAATTAATTTTTAAAAAAATCACATTATATGTAGATGTATGAGTGTGAGTGGATTATACATTATGCTGTATAGAAATTACCATTCCACACATTATAAGCCAGACAATCCAGAAATCTGCATGATACTACATGTAACTAAGTCACCATCATGGCCCCTGGTTTATTTGACTTTACTGAGAGAGACTGTCATCTTCATCTTCTGTAATCTTTTCAAGATGTTGAATTCACCAAGTTCAGGGTCAAAATATGTAAATATAAACTTTGTAGAGTTCACTCCTAAAAGAAACAGCCATGAGATGGTAAGAACATAGAATCTGAAACTTCTGTTTTTTTTTTTTTTTTTTTGAGAGTCTGACTTTAGAAAAATAGTCCTGTTATAATCTGCTTGTTCACAGCTGAACTTGGAGACTGATGAGGGTTGGTTTCAAACCAAAAGGTACTGCTTTTGTGGTTTTTACAAAGGGAGATGCTGTTCTTAGCAAAATACTTAAAAGTATTGGTAACTTTCCCACATACTATTAACAGCATTGCACGGCCTTCTCTGGCCATCTCCAGGCAACAGGAGCTCTTTCGCGCAGAGACACCAGGCCTTATTTGTCCAAGTGTTCAGTGTGTGAGTCATAAGTCTCGCTCTGCCTTTGGGTGACTTCCAGAACGTTGCTAGAAGTAACCTTCTGAGACATTTGAGTCAAATTAGACTTCAACTGAGATCTTTCGGGTGCAGTTTTTCCCTAATACAGTAATCTTCTACATGAGTAGGGCCAGATACTAGCAGATTAGCATGTGAAAGCCCAGGGCTGAAGATATTTCTTAATTAAGGTGTAACAAAGATCGTAGTTGATAGCATAATCCAAATAGCCAGCATTAGCCTCTGTCAGCTATGTTAAAAATTCAAATAGAAAACTAACTCTTTTAAAAAAGAGATAATTAAGTAGAGGCAGATGTTTGGGTATGTTAGCTTGAAAACAGCAACACTTTTCTCTGGGATTTCCAAAATTATAAATATTCTTGGCCGCCAGTAACTTGTATATGATCAAGAGGCTTTTAGCAAAGCTCTCATTCTGGTTGCATGAATATGAATATTGTGGTCTGTGGTTTTTCCATATGTATAAAATATTTCATGACTAAAATGTAGTAATACATTATACTGAGAAACCGTAATGAGGCAATCAACATTGATGAAAATTATTTATAAAATTATGTAGTTCCATAGATAGAATTCTAGGCAGATTGATTTCATCATTAAAAAATCAAAATTTATATATGACAAAACTATTATAAACATAATTTAAAGGCTAAAATATCATGACTTACAACATATACAAGAGTCAAAAAGTAAGTTTAAAAAAGAGAAAACTCGTTTTTCACATATTTCTAAGACATGCTGTCACAATAATGATGCTGAGAACAGCTTGTGTTCTTTATCCTGACTCCTTCCCTCTATTATAAAATCTGAGAATTTGTTGGGTTGTCTGCTTGTGAAAACAAAGGATTTCCTGCCTTGGCTTGTTTTCCTTAGTTCCTCCATTCTATTTCCAACATCTGGACCACATTGGAAGGAGAGTGGACCACTTTGAGAAGCCAGAGCTGTCGCTGGGATCCTATGAATACGTCGCAACGCTGGACTACTGCAGAGTGAGTGTTGCCAGGACTTGAGCGTTTCTACGTTGACGCTGAGTTTCACTGAACAACTTCCATATGTAAAGACACGACTTGGTTCACAGACAGAGCATCTCCCAGAGCATGTAGAAGTACCTCAGACACAGATCTGACCTAACTCGTTAGCATGATTCAGTTGCTGCGATGCCTCCTGGAGTAATCAAGCTTAGAAATAGGAAACAATTCTTTTTGCTTCTTGAGAGAGAGTGTCCTGTCTTTTTGTTTGTTTTGATTTGGTGTCTGAGACAGGGTCTCACTTAGTTTGGGCCTTGACCCTACTGTGTGGCTGAAGGTGACCTTGAACTGCCGATCCTCCAAGTCCCAAATGCTGGGATGAGCGGTGTGTGCCACCACTCCCAGATGTTGTCCTGCTTCTTCATGCGGTAATTCCACCCAGGTCTCTGCCTCCTTTGGATTGTGAATGACCTCTACTGAAGCAGAAACTGAACCAGCATTCTTAGAGGACTGCTGGCTTGCTCACTGTAGTGTGTAACCGTGAGACTCATTTGACCACCTCCCATAAACTTCTCTGGCTTCTTTCTCAAAAGAAAAACAAAAGATAACAACATTAACTTTCCTTATAAAGCCACTGACGGTGGGACACCGCCACCATCGCAGAGCTGTCACCGACTGTATGAAAGTCTCAATACAGAGACTGACTTTATCAGCTCTGCCTTTGTATAGTAAAGATAAGAGGTGTCTTTCCACTCATCCATCATCAGGCGTGTACGGCCCCTGTCTGGCAAGCCCCTACTCTACTTCCTTCTTCTCTACTTCCTGCCTGGATGGAAGTTTATTGTGAGCACATAGTTTCATGTGTTTGTTCCAAGTGGTGCTTTCTGTGTCTTCGTCTAACTTAGAGGACATCTTCGTTTTATCTGTCCTCCCTGGGGCATTGTGTGTTTGCGCGCGCACGCGCGCGCGTGTGTGTGTGTGTGTGTGTGTGTGTGTGTGTGTGTGTGTGTGTGTGTTCTCATAGATCCTGACACCTTGGGGTCCCTCTAGTCATCTTGTGACATTCCTGCATGTCTGACACAGTTGGGAGTAGGTCAGCACAAGTGGAATGAGGGGGTGGATGAATGTGTGCACCTGCAGATGTGGTACTCTGACCCTTTGTGTTCCACTGACAGACTCCAGCGTGAGTCCCCACGGTGCCTATTCTTCAGTCACAGCTGGAACTCCAGTGTGCTCCTGAAGTGTCAGGAGTAGGTGAAGACACAGGTTCATTCTGACTTCTGTCCTTCCTCTCCTGAAAATGAGTGCCCGCTAACATCTCACGTCTGGAAAACAGCCTCTGGCTGCAGGTTCTCTCCAGAGACTTATTCTAGAGACCAAATTCATGTGTTGAGAGCAGATAGCAAGAAGATTTACCCAGATTAGTTTTTCTTTGCATTTGGCTTTTTTTTTTTAAACTTAAATTAACCCATCTACCTTTTTCCTCTGGGCTTTTACCTTTCTCTATTCTATATGTCCTTTTTTTTACTTCTTACTCCTTTGCTGGCTGTGTGGCTGCCCCCCTCTGGCATCCTCCTCTCTTTCTCCTTTTTCTCACTCTCCCTCTTCTCTTCTTTTCCTTCTATTTTTCTCTCAGCCTGGCGGCCCCGCCTATTCCTCTCCTGCCTAGCTATTGGCCATTCAGCTCTTTATTAGACCAATCAGGTGCTTTAGGCAGGCAAAGTAACACAGCTTCACAGAGTTAAACAAATGCAACATAAAAGAATGCAACACATCTTTGCATCATTATGCAAATATTTCACAGCATAAATGAATGCAACACATCTTCAACTAATATCCCACAACAAGAGTTTATAGTAAATGCGCACTGTTTTATACAATCTAAAATGTAAACGAAGTAGAATAATGAGTTGACTTAGGGATCTGGATGTTGAAAAGGTGTTTATTTGCTTTGGATATATATTTTAATACTATATACACTGAAAAGAGAATTACAGATTCGTATTTTCCTCTGCATTTAGTTAATCTTAATGTTGATTTTAGGTAATAAAATTAGCATCTGTTGAACACCAAGTGTGTCTCTGCCAGATACTTCTTACATCTGTGTTATATCATTTAGCTCAGTGGTGTTATATCATTTAGCTCAGTGAGCCCACATGTTGTGTGCCATGTTCTATGGGGACAGGTGAGAGAGCTTCAGCTGCAGATCAAACAAACGTGCAGAAGGTGATGGTGGAACACTGAAACTGTGTCTGTGGGGTCAGAGCCCTATCTCCTTTTGGTATACCATGAAGTGTATAGCCAGGTGCTTTACAAAAATCAGTACGGAGTTTCCCTGAGGCAAAACAAATCTACTATCAGCTTTTCTTCTTGAATAAAAATGTAGGGTTTTCTTTTAGTTAATTTTAATTCATTTTGACATTTCTTAGATACCTTGCATGTCCAAACAATTTGTCTCTGTACTGTAAGAATTACCCCAAATCTGCAATATGATAGATAAGCAGTCCAAAGAATATGCCAAAGAAGAATGTGTAATTACAGTATGAATCTAAGTATGTTACATACTGTGAAGGAAGAATGGCCAAAGTGGTGTAGGAGAGCCTGGTCAGAAAAGTGTATAGCAGGAAGTGTCAAGAGTAGGTAAATCAGGAGCAGATAACCAGGCGTAGGGGCACATACCTCTAATCCCAGCACCTGGGAGACAGAGGGGGCTCTGTAAATTCAAGGCCATCCTGGTCTAAACAGTGAGTTCCAGGATAGCTAGAGCTAGTAGGACCCTGTCTCAAAAAACAAAAACAAAAGTAATACTAAATAAGTAAACTATGAGCAGAGAACTGACTGTGGAGGTAGAAGTTGAAACTGCAGAGTGACCAGAAGTGGGTCACAGAATCATAGATGATTCAGTCACTTCTGTCCGGGGCTCTGAAGACATTGTTGGTAACTGATGTGGACCCATTGTAAGCACTAAAATTGCTGGAGAGTATATTCCACTTTCTTCAAAAACTCATACGAATTCAAGTGTTTTAATAGCACTATGTCAAATAAACCATATTTACCACTGTCCTGGCTCAGGTCCAGGGACTCTGATTCTGTGTTGGAAGTATTTTGGAAATAGCAGCCATATTGGGAATGCATATTGGGGAATGAGAAGTGAATTGAAGACGTATTTTGAGACAAGTATGTCCTTTTATTTCCTACTGGGTTAGCATTGTGTTTTTGAGGTTTTAGATTTTTGTACACATTGTAAAGGAAGTTTTATAGAGTCTGGATTGACAAGCTTTTTGAGAGCTTATGTTACTTTAATAGTATTGGGGATAATTAAAAGTGGGGACAGTGGTTTCCATTGATTTCTACTGCCATGCCCTCACGCCCCACACACATACCATTCCCTGTTAGCAGCCATTGAAAACTCCAGTATAATGCTGTGCACTGGGCTCTGGGGACTCAATAAAGTGGTTCTCAGAAGATACTGTGCAGTGGGCCAGTTTTATGACAGAAGTCTATTATGAGAAGGGCACATTAGAAATAAATATTGTAGCCGGAAGGTTCTCCGCTCCCGAGTTCCTCCTGGTTCAGCTTCAAAGGCATAAAAGAACACATACTGGAGAGAAACTGTATGAATGTAATCAGTGTGGTAAAGCCTTTGTACATCTCAGTCATCTTCCAATGCATAAAAGAACATATACAGGTGAGAAACAGGAAAAAGAAAGGCAGCTTAGAGGCAGGCAGGAAATCCAAGGAGAGAGAAAGGAAGGAGAAAGGTGGAGTCTAGGGAGACACCAGCACCCCCAGGAGAAGCAAGATGTGAAAGTACCTGTAAGTCATGACTATGTGGCAACTTATAAATAAATAGAAATGGGTTAAGTTAAAAGAGCTAGTTAGCAAGAAGCCTGCCATAGGCCATACAGTTTGTAAATAATATAAGCCTCTGTGTGTTTCCTTGGGTCCGAGCAGCTGCAGGACCAGGGGTGACAGAGATTTGTCTGGACCATGAGGGGCCAGGCGGGACCTGAGAAACGTAAGGCTACAAAGTATAGTAGTACAAGTAGGAAAAAGAAAATGAGCATTGCATCACAGCTCTTTTAAAATTCACAGCTAGAATTGTCATGTGATCCAGAAATTCAGGTTCTGGATGTACTCTCCAAAGAAAATTAGAGTCTCAAAAAGATTTGCACAAGGGATATCAGTTTGTGATTTTCTGTTTTTGTTGGATCTTTGTGTGGTTTTGGTATAAGCGCAATAGTGGCTTCATAAAAAGACATAGGAAGTGTTCCCTCAGTTTCTATTTAGTGGAACAGTTTGAGGGGTATTGGCATTAGTTCATCTTTGAAGGTCTGGTAGAATTCAGTACTGAATCCTGCTGGTCTTGTATTTGTGTGGGTTGTGTGTGTGTGTGTGTGTGTCTTTTTATTATTGTTGTTGGGATATTTTAAATTCCTGCTTCTGTTTCACTGGGGGATTATGGGTCTGTTTAAATTGTTTATTTCATCTTGACTTAACTTTGGAAGGTTTTATATATATGAAGAAATTTGTCCATTTCTTTTAGGTTTTCCAGTTTGGTGGAATACAGATTTTTAAAGTATGTACTTGTGATTCTCTGTATTTCCTTGGTATCTGTTGTAATGTTCTTCTTTTCCCCCTAATTTTATTAATTTGGATCTCCTCTCTATATATTTTGGTTAACTTGGCTAAAGTTTTGTCAATCTTATTTATTTTTTTCAAGAAACCAATTCCATTTTGTCTACTGTTCTTGGATGGTTTATTCCTTGTGCCCTCTTGGGTATAGTTAACCTCTTCAGACTCAAGTTTCCTTCTAGTGCCTTCTGTGGGGGTGGATTGGTAGGTAGAGATTTTTTAAACTGGTTTATCATGGAATGATTCTCTTTCTCCTTTGATTGTGATGGATAGTTTTTCTGGGTGTAGTAGTCTGGGCTGGCATCTGTGGTCTCTCAGAATTGGTAGAACAACCATCTAGGCCATTCTGGCTTTCAGAGTTTTCGTTGAGAAGTCAGGTGTTATTCTAATGGTCTTTTTCCCTTGCAGCTTTTAATATTCTTAATTTATTCTGTATGTTTAATGTTTTGATTATTATGTGTCATGGGCATTTCTTTTCTGTTCTGGTCTTTTTAGCATTTTATATACTTTTTATACCTTGATAGGCATCTCCTTCTTTAGGTTGGAGAATTTGTTTTCTATGATTTTGTTAAATATTTTCTATGCTTTTGACCTAGATTTCCTCTCCTTCCTCTATTCCTATTATTTATAGATTTGAGCTTTTCATTGTGTCCAACTTTTCCTGGATGTTTTGTCCCTGGGTTTTTTGGTTTTTTGGTTTTTTATTAGATTTAACATTTTCTTTGACTGAAGTGCCCATTTCTTTCATCTTATCTTCAACACCCAAAGTTCCCTCTTCCATGTCTTGTACTATGTTGGTGAGGTTTACCTCTGAGGTTTTTGTTTGACTTTCTAAACGTTTCATTTCCAGTTTTATTTCAGTTTGGGTTTTCTTTTGATGCAGTGGTTCTAGACCTTCCTAATGCTGCAGTCCTTTAATACAGTTCCTCTTGTTATGGTGATCCCCAACCATATAATTATTTTTGTTGCTACTTCATAGCTGTAATTTTGCTACTGTTGTGAATTGTAATGTAAATATCTGATACTCAGGATGGTCATAGGCAACCCCTATGAAAGAGTTGTTTGACTCCCAGGTTGAGAACCTCTGCTTTAGTGGGTCTATTTCTTTGTTAAATTCTACTTTCCTATCTTGAAATGTTTTCATTATTTCACTCAGCAGTTTGTATTTTCAGTGTTCATTAAGGCATTAATCTATATCCTCTTTAAGGTCTTTGATTGTGTTCATAACTGCTATTTTGAAGTCTTTGTCTTATGCTTCAGCTGAAGTGCTTTTTCTCAAGGCCCATGGCAGTAGCGTTGCTGGTTTCTGGAGGAGGCATGTTGTCTTGGCTATTCATATTTGTGTTTTTGTGCTGGGATCCAGGCATTTGGAACTATGGTGTTTAAGTGTTTTTCCTGCTGTAGATATCTGGTTTTGTCTCTGTTGGGTGGATGTTCTGTTCATTGGTTATTGTTGCCCACTCTGGATCCTAGGCAAGCGTGGTGGCTGTGGGGTCCCTGATAGAGAACATGTCTGCCAGTTGGCACATGACACAGAGGGATGGAGATGCTCTAGGAGAAAAGGCTGAGATGGGGGACCCTGGGTCTGCACCAAGAGGGAGAATCCCTAGGGTAGGCAGTTGAGAAAGAGGAGGGATTCCTACAGGCAAGCTGCAGCAGGGCTAAGAGTGAGTCCAGAGGACCTGAGTCGAGGACAGGAAAGAGTGAAGATCGTCTACTGGTGTCTCAGTCCAGCGGGGTGTGGGTCTCTAGTACTAAGTGTTTCTGCAGGTTGGTGGCTGACACAAAGAATGGAGATGGCCACAAGGGAAGGCTGAGAGGGTCTGTGGGAAAGAGCTGGGAGAGGGGGGGGCCGCTGGGTCCACACCAAGTGACCAGAAGAACCATTTAAAAAAGAAAAAGAAAAAAAAATGGCTGAGGGAAACAAAACAGTCAAGTCCAGTTTCAGGTTTGAAGCCTTTGAGTTGTCATGAAGTGCTGTTCCTGACAGAACCCAGAAGGCAATGTGGTGTGGAGGAATGGCAGATTAACTTTACACATGTTGAGGACAAGTCTTAGTGGGTGACGGATTCCTAGAGAGACAAGCTGGCTAGAGCTATGGAACAGGTCAGTGAGGAGTGACTTATGGGGAATGTATGAGAGAGTATAAGATACAATTGAGATGGTCACCAAGAGGCTTTGCTTTAATTAGTGAGACTGGTTGCTATTTTATCTGGTATAATCCATTTTATGGAACAGAGGAGATAGAACTTGGGGATTCAGAAGAAATTCTCATGTAGACACCGGCACAGTTCCCTGGCTGTTCTGATTTGGGGTATGGAAAAGTGACATTTTCAGATTGAATTTTGAGTCTTGTAAGTTTTTATTTGAGATGGGGTATTTTATTAGAACTATATTATGTCTATTGTAGTAGATACAGACTGAATCAATGAGATCATTTGTAACCGTTATCATCTAATCATATAATAATGGAAATATATTTTAATTTTAGAACATTTTTCTGCTTTACCATAAGCTGAAAAACTCTTGGTCTTGGGTCTTTACACTCCAGTGGAGGTTACTGATGATATTTGCCTGCGGCTTTCTTTTCCAAACATTTTATAAATCCCAACTGAAGGATCACTTCCTTATGAGCTGTTTGGACAGCAGCCAGACTGGGAAACAGTGAGAGCCCATTTTCCTAACAGCTGCTTTCTGTTACAGTGACTGCTTCAAAGACATAGGAAAGGGACCATTTTTCTTTACCACAGATATGAAGTGAGTTTTGAAAGTATTTTATAATGTACATTTTTGAAGGTATGCAGTTAAATCTTAATAGACATTTTCATATCTGTCGTTGAGTGTGTTGGTAGATTCCTGTAACCCTAGCATTGGTGAGCCTTAGACAAGAGAATGGATAATGTTTGAGGCCAGCATGAGGCACAGCAAGACCTTGCTTCAAAAACAAAACAAAACAAAACAAAACAAAACAAAACAAAACAAAACAAAACAAAACAAAACAGAAGTATATCTAAAACCAAAGGAACTGGTAAGTGACCTGAAAATCATGATATCCCAGTTAATGAGGCTTGGTTTTATCTTCCAAAAATGTTATTTTCCAATTGTACTCCTTTTTAGCATTCCTTTTCAGGGCCCCCCAATACATTTCCTCCTATAAGGGAGCATGCTGCATGCAAGGGTGGCCCAATGCTTGACCTCCCTTCAGCAGATACAGTAGGGGGTCTCTGGAGATCTGAAAGTGAGCCATCTCTGTTAAATATAATAGAAAGTTCATGTCATAACTTGGAAACTAAGCAGCTTCTTTTATTTATTTATTGAATAGCATCAGGGACTAAGTTTCCTAGCATGTTATTTGATTCACAGATGTTATATCTGAAGTATTGACCGAAGCATCTAATAGTCCTCAGAGCTTGTTTACATTTGACTATGAGACATACTGACTTTGTATCTGCTTGTGTGATGTGTTTGCCTTCCTGCAGAAGAACAAGCCGCCCAACCCCCCAGCCTTTATCTTCATGATTGACGTCTCCTACAGTAACATAAAGAATGGACTAGTCAAGCTCATCTGTGAAGAGCTGAAGACTGTGCTGCAGAGACTACCCAAGTAAGGGAACTGCTGGTCTTCTGTGAGTTATACTATGTCACCGAGCTGGTGCAGACTGGCTGGTGAACATCATTGGCTAATGGGAACATTGTAGTTATAAACCAAACTTCACCCTTCTTCTGAATATCCAAAATGTCAAGGTGGATGTTTGCATAAAGAAAAGAAAAGGAAACAGAGAAAGAAAAACAGTATAGACAAATGGAGCATCTCAGAATACTTTATAAATGACAAGGAGAATCCCAACAGTGGGGATGTGGGGAAAACTTGGGCAGTCTGTTACAGAAAAGCTGGTGTGAGTGGTAGAGCCCAAAGGGTTCCAGAAAACTAAGTGATGGTCAGATGAAGGGAGGGAATCTTTTTAGCCAGATTCCCTTCTGCCCTAGCTCCATCCTGCTTGCTGCTTGTGTGTCCTGACTTAGCCATGTGAGGGAGGTGAGCCTCTCTCTGCCATTCCAGCAAGCAGCTCTTAGAAGGAAAGGCAGCAGCTCTCCATGCACCTGCAGTGAAGCAGGTGCCTCTACCCTGTCCTTCACCACTGCAGCCTGCTTTAGAAGACTTGCTGGCATGCTCCCTGCTGTAGACGAGAAAGGGAAACAAAATTGACGGCAATTTTAACCACAAATAGAATTGTATGCATGCATAGCTTACATTAAATTCGGCAGGAAAAAAATAAACCAGATTTGCTTTGAAAAGTTAGAGAGTGGTGCACAAAAACCCTCAAAGAGAGATTAGAAAAAAAATGGCAGAAAGAAGCTATCAGTATTCTTTTGTTTTTCTCTCTGGTCTCTTCCACTAAAACTAAAATCATAGCTAAGTTCTGGTTGTCTCTGTGCACAAGCTAGCTGTTTGGAACTGGAGCTAATACTGAGCATGGAGCATGGTTGTCTTCTGCTGAGAGGCCAGGCTCAGAGGATGGGGAAGCCAGGACATGTGCGTTCCACACCTCTCACCTCCTCCCTGTCTTGCTGAGCACACAGGGCGACATCTGTCCTGGACAGGGGAGTTTGGGTGAGGAGGAACTCCTCAGCCATGGTGCTTCTTGGCCTTTGAATGCCCGCTCCTCTGTAGTCTTTCCATCAAAACCGATGCTTTGTCTGTGAGGAAGGCGGACGCGTGGGCTCTGGACCTCCCAGGAGCACTTTTGTTTGTATCTGTTAAGCTGAACTCATAATATTGTTGAGATGGTTTGAAAAGCCGTGGGGATATTTGAGAATCACTGAGGTGACTTCAGGCTGGCCTGAGGTGAAAAGTCAGCTGGAGCCAGCTGCAGGTGGCAGCAAAGGCCCAGATGCCCTGAGACAGCTTTTGTCTCATGTCGTTTTCAGAGGGACTTGAGACGGACCGGTTTTCTGTTAGAGGCTAGATAGTACGTGCCCCGTCATGGAATCTGCCCATGGGCTGACTCAAGGTCAAATCTGAATTTTACACTTAGTCTATAAGAAAGGGGTAGTTTGTAAGGAACCACTCCAGTTTCTGAAAATGGAACCATTTTTCCCTTTTATTGTCTCCCACTGGGTCAGGCTAGCCTATCTTCACCAGCAGTCACTCCGCAAACCCCGTGTTCCTTACCAGGAGCAGTGGTGTGAAGCTGGCAGCATTTTTGGTCTGAGATCTGAAAGCACACCTTCTGGTGTGCTCACTGTAACTGCTGTAACCGCACCCTGTGAAGCAGATGTGTGACTTTGGTAGAAGACGAGAGGGAAGAGTCAAAGGTCACAGCTGCTTACACTCCAGAGCTATTCAAATCTCTCTGAGCTGTGCATTTTCAAGCCAGCTGTCTTCATTTTTTTAAAAACACCTGGTTACTTTCGGACTGAAATTGGTTTTGGTCTCTGCGGATATGCGGCTTTATTTTTTTGTTTATCTATTTTTTTTTTTTTTTTTTATGGTAAGACTGCCCTGTCGATCTGACGGCTCGTCTTGTACTAAAGTGGGTGACATGCTTTGCATGGTCTCTGCAAAACAGTCTGCATGTGCTTGGTGTTCTAGAATGTTCTGAGTTCTCTGAAAAGAAAAGCCCCTTCTTTTCTGTTTGACTTTGAATTTGCATCTGGCCTTGAAAGGTTTTTAGATTCTCTGACTTCTTTGGAACAAAGAAGAAAAACTTTAAGATCCTCCATCCGTTGTTCATATCAGATCATTGGGTTATTTCGACTTTTGTTTCTTTCCAATGTTGATGAAGTGAATATTGGAAATGGGGCTGGCAGGATGGCTCAGCTTATAAGCACTTGCCTTCATTTTATTTTATTTCGTGTGCAAGGGCCTGAGTTCAGTTTCCAGGACCCAGGTAAGAATGCCAGGGCCTGTGAGTGGCAGCTAATCTAGTGTCATTGGCGAGCTCCTGGCCAGTGAGCGACTTTGTCTCAAATGAGGTGGCTGGCATCCCGAGGATGACATCCCGTGCTGTCTGTTGGCCTCCACACATACCTGTCCACGCATACATACACAGGAGCAGTACAAAAGAAAACAACTGTCTAAAATTAATAAAATTTCATGAGTTTGGAATTTTGTGGTTTATCTGCTTACCAGTGTCTGCGGTATTGCTCTGCCAGATTCATACTATTAAACAATCTGGCTGCTATTGGAAAGAGTGTAGCTGAAAAGCAGAAGAGGAAGGCCCATTAATTCTTGACCTCTTCATGTACCCCACAGAGTTATGTACAGTCCTTCAAGTGCCCCACAGAGTTATACAGAGTTTTTCAAGTACCCCACAGACTATTATAGTCATTTATGTATCCCCACAGTTATGATACAGCCCTGCATGTACCCCACAGAGTTATACAGAGTCCTGCATGTACCCCACAGAGTTATAATACAGCCCTGCATGTACCCCACAGAGTTAGGATACAGTCCTGCATGTGCCCCACAGAGTTATACAGAGTCCTTCATGTACCCCACAGAGTTAAGATACAGTCCTGCATGTACCCCACAGAGTTATACATAATTAATGGGGAAAGGCAGTTTTTTTCATGTGACGTGTTAGAGTGTTGAGGGAATTTTAGGACAGTTTTGTGAAGAAATTTTTGAAAAGTTTTGTGTTGTTTTTCAAATTAAAAAACACGTTTCTGTGAAGATGAGTAATAAATTTTACAATGATGTGAGATGTTCTGATTAGATGCTCTTTTAAAATGTTAATTTAGACCGCCAGTTATCCCTGTGGGTCCCAAGATGCTCTTTCCCACCTAGATAGAATATGCCCAAGTCCAGGGAGAGGTATCAATCTGGAGTGAGTCTTTCTCTTTCTCTTTGTGTGTGTGTGTCTGTGTGTCTATGTGTGTGTCTGTGTGTGTGTTGCCTTATTGACTGCAATTTGACTATGAAAAGAGAATCAATCCCTCATGATTTATCAGACATCTTTATTTAGGCAATGAAAGGTTACTAGGAGACACGGGCGAATGCATGATGTGCTAGTGAACTGTTCGTCAAATAAAAAACCATGATTTGCAGCATCTTCTCATTGCACATGTCAGTGTTCCTAGCCGGGCTGATTTCAAACCAGGGTTGCACCAGCATGGCTTACCTTTAGACTTCTGTTACAGAAGCAGCTGAAAGAAGGGGTTCGTTTTGGCTCACAGTTTGTGGGTACACAACATCACGGCAGGGAAGGCAAGGCAGGTTGGCTACATTGCGTCTGCCGTCAGGAAGCAGAAAGAAGTGAACACCACTGTACAGTGCTCCTTCTCCCTATTCGTTTGTTGTCAGTTACGGGTGTGTACACACAAGTGCAGGTGCCCACAGAGGCTTCTACAGAAGATTCACATTCCCCTGGAGCTAGAGTTACAGGAAGTTGTGAGCCACTTGATGTGGGCACAGAGAACTGAACTCGGGTCCTCTGCAAGACCTCTAAATGCTCTTAACCACGGAGCCATCTCTCCAGCCCAGCTTTGTCTTTTTTACCCAGTCTAGGTGCTCTCCCCCAAGGAATGTTACTGCCCACATTCAGGATGACTCTTTGCCCTGATCTAGATAATCTGTCACAGACATGCCCAGAAATCTTTGTTGTAGTTGATTGTCAATCCAGTTAAGTTAATAATCAGGATTAACCGCTACAAGCTCTGATTTGCCACCTCACAGTCCAGTGTTTCACCAGCGTGTAAGTCATCCTCAATAAAACCCGAATTCTCCACCACAGTACACTTTGTGGAACGGCATGGGGCCCCGGGTTGGTGGTAGGTAAGTCTTGGGCATTTCCTTCCATTAACTTCCAGCTGTGCTGTACACTAAGAAACTCTTTACAGGATGTAGCATGAGTCTTAGAGAGTCTTATTAATAAAATCAAACCCGAACCAGTTATTGGGGTGAACACTGGAAGGTCAGAGAGACAGAATAAGCCACAGCTACCTCACCTCGCCAGCTCCTCAGCTGGTCTTGTTTCCTCAGACTGGAGGCCTCTGAGTCCTCATCCAGAATGAGTCTCAGCTGAACTGCTGCTAGAAGCCTGAAAGCTTAACCAGCCAAATGCTTCTCTAGGCCAAAGGCTTCTCCAGGCCAAAGGCCTCTCCAGGGCAAATGCCTCTAGTTTCTGGTCCTCACGCTTTATATACCTTTCTGCTTTCTACCACCACTCCCTGGGATTAAAGGTGTGGCTTTCTGGGATTAAAGGTGTGTATCACCGTGCCTGGCTGTTTCCAATGTGGCCTTGAACTCACAGAGATCCAGAGGGATTTCTGTCTCTGGAATGCTAGGATTAAAGGCGTGTGCTACCACTGCCTATCCTCATGTTTAATATTGTGGCTGTTCTGTTCTCTGACCCCAGATAAGTTTATTAGCATACACAATAGTTTGGGCAACACAATACCCCCACAACAGGAATTTAGAAGAGGAAATTACTTCTAGCTGGTAGCCTCGGGAGATTTCATAGAGGAGGAAGAATTTATGCTTGGTCTTGACAAGCAAGATTTTAGTAACAGGGAAGCAGAGAAAGCCCAGAAGCAGGGCCGTATCTGTAGTGTCGCTTAGGGTGGCTCAGCATGTAGCGTAGCAACTGCTTGTGTGAAGTCACGCAGCTCAGGAGGCACCTGTGTGTTTCTGTACCTGTTTTAACCAAGGAGATGGGAACTCTCATTTCTGAAAGCATTGCAAATGTCCAAAATGTAAGCATTTACTCATTGCTTTGGCAGTAGGTAATGAGAACCTTTTAAATGTTACCCATTTATCAAACCACATTGAAGAAAGAAGTGAAACAGGTAAAAACCAGTTCTTGTCAGCCTGGACTCAGCAGTCTGCAGTGGAGGCTGATGTTTCCACCTGAGATATCTCTTGGTGGGCATTTCCATTTCCTTGTGTTCAAGTTGCTCGTATATAAATGCGCGCGTGCATGTGCATGCGCACACAGACAACACACACACACACACACACACACACACACACACACACACACTTCATTCATTGATTATTTGAGTTTTTTGAGACACTCTCATGTAGCTGAGGCTGGCCCTAATCGCCTGATATTCCTATCTCAATCCCCTAAGTGCTTGGGTTACAGACACCACCACCACAGCCTCAAGGCATCATTTATGTTATGGAGAAAATTCAGAAATGAGAAGAATACACCCTTCTTCAGAAGAAAAGTGTCCTAAGCAGATGAGATTTCACTGAAATGGCAGAGTCAAGGGAAATGCAATGTACCTTTCTTGTGGTTGTCGTTGAGACACTGAGCGCTGTGTAGTATTTTCCATTGAAACCTGGAGTGCCTATGGCATGGATAGTTTACTTTAAGGCAGTCGGAAGTGGGCAGAAATGCAGTCAGTAAGCAGGTAACTGCAGCCTGTGCCACTAAATTCTGAATATCTTCACTATAGATGAGGTGAATGAGTTCATTCTCCTATACTTTCTGGAACATTAACAACTTGTTTGGAATTCCTGGAAGAAAAGATGCTGTTTATTGCAGTTTTAGAGATTTCATCTTCTTATCATGACCACCACAAGACATCTTATTTATAAGTGCTATTATATAGTTCTTGCTATTATATAGTTCTGTGGCATGTTGTTAAAATCTCACTATTGTTACATTGAGATTTTGTAGGATGTGCAGTAAAATTATCACGCAGGAGCTGAAAGTCCTTTCCTGATGCAAACAGCTGTCCTCTGGTAACTCAAGCGTCCCTTCCCTCCCATTGCTTGAGATGCCCCATTGGTTTGGTCTTTCAGTGACTTCCGAGGATGTTTTATTTATATGAATGTAATAAGCCCAGGTTGTTCATGGAAATTCTAAAAAGTCTAATTTCCTATGAAGTGAAAATAAGCCAAGCAGAGTGTAGCGTGCTTTTAATCTCAGCACTTGAAAGGTAGAACAGGTAGATCCCTGAGTTCAAGGCCAGCCTGGTCTACAGAGTGAATTCCAGGACAGCCAGGACTACACAGAGAAACCACATCTTGAAAAGATCCCCCCCCAAAATTAAAAAGAAAGAAAGAAAAAGAAACACATGAGCAAATATGTGTGATGTGTTTTCATAATATCTAATCCTTGACCTAGAATTTTGAGAATGTTTTCCTTTGTCAACCTGCTTATTTTTGAAGTAATCTGGATCCCTTCCTGCCATGATTTACTATTGCTTTCTAAGGACAATAGAAATTGAAGTCAGAACTTTAAATATGCCTCTCTGATGTTCTGTAGGAGGCACAGTTGTTGAAGTTAGGTAGAAGCCTCGCCTCATGGGCAAAAGACTTGAGAAGGCAAAATGTTCTCTGAGCCCCAAGTCTGTGGCACCTTCATCGCCTTTGAGCAAAAGCCAAACTGTGTTCTTGAGAGCTTGCGCCTGAAGTTCGGCTTTGTTTCTTCTCTTAGGGAGGAGCATGAGGAGACATCTGCAATTCGAGTTGGCTTTATCACATACAACAAAGTCCTGCACTTCTTCAACGTGAAGAGTAATTTGGCCCAACCTCAGATGATGGTGGTGACCGATGTGGGAGAGGTCTTTGTTCCCTTGTTGGATGGCTTCCTTGTCAACTATCAAGACTCTCAATCTGTGATTCACAAGTAAATATCAAGTATCTTCTGATTAGATGCAGATTAGGTGCATGTTTTAAGTCACACTGTGTTTCCATTCAACTACGAATCTTGTTTGGCCTTGTCGTTAGCAGGGGGCTTAGGGCATAGAGTATACAACTCTTGGCATGTATGTTAGATTTACCCCTTTCTGGTGTAGATCATTTTAAAACTATTCACTCTCAGCCCTTTAAATTCTTTCTCCTTGATGGAAAGGGAATGAAAGGGATGCATTTCTTGCATGTACTGTACATATTAAGATAGAGTATTATTTAAAGAGTCCTGGGTATTATAAATAGGTAATATAATGAATCAAAAAGTGTCTACAGTGAGGGTAATTTAGCAAAGGTTCCATCCAAAGAATAGGTTTTGGTGCCAGACTATGCTAAAATATCTTTCCTTAAGGAGTGTCTGTATCAGGTTACCTATTCCCTGTGGGTAACAATTACCCACACATGCTTGTTCATCAAATAAATGTCACATGTGTTCAGGCTTGAGACATCAGTGATTTATCTTCTGAAGTTTAGGACAGATTTGCTGAGCATTTAAAACCCTTTTCCCACTTGTTTCCCTCAGTTTGTTGGACCAGATTCCTGAGATGTTTGCCGACTCTAACGAAAACGAGACCGTCTTTGCTCCTGTCATCCAGGCCGGTATGGAAGCACTGAAGGTGAGAAATAGCCACCTCTCCTTGATGGCAGAGGAAGTTTGTGACCGAGAGATTAAGACGGAAAGCCTTGTGTGTAAAAAGAAATACAGTCTTCGTTAAATCCCTAGGTTCTCAGGGTTTCTAAACTCGCCCAGTCTTCAGGAGGACATGGCCCACACAAGCACTCCCTGCGTTGACAATCCAGCACTGTTAGCATCAGAACAGCTGTTTGTCAGGACTTCAGCTTTCCCCTCTCTTTGGCTTTTGGATGAACGCTTTGTGATCTAGTTTTAAAGTTAGTTCAGTCAAATCAGAAGTATTGTATACGAGGAGAAAAATTCCTGTCCTGCCCTCTCCTTCCTTGGGGTTTTCAAACCTGCGAAGGCAAAGCCTGGGGACAATTCGTGCCATGGAAGTGACTGATGCTCATGGCCTCACTGACTGTCATAAGTGGAGGAGATGTTGTCCTTGTGTCCATTGGGAAGGCTGAGCTCAAATGACATTTTGTCTTCAGTAGGACTGAAGAAGTCAATAAATCGGTGTGATCTTATTCCCAATCGCTGTTTCTTTATCACAGTAGTCAAACCTGTTGGCTTTGACAGCTCATTCCTGAAGTTAGTTTTAAAATTGTGTTATTAAAATTAAGTCCACACCAACTTTTAAAATAGAATGACTAGTAACAATGGCAAGAATAATACAAGCAAACAGGGTTAGTGGTAGTCTAGGGCTGAGCTTACGAACTGATCCCCCACGAATGTTGCATCTGTTTTTATAGTTCTGACCTAGTACCTGATTCTTGTCTAGGTTTTCTGATTTCTGAGTGTTCAGGTGTGCTATCAGGAGCATTTGCTCGTGGTATTGTGGATTCCTTCAGCTGTCAGAATAATTGCCAATTTAATGTAAAACTAACCATAGATTTCATATCACTAGTGACTTGGCAGTATTAGAGTCTACTCCATTGAAAGCCATTATTGATCAACAGAAAGCCTTGGGCATTATGATATTCCACCTCTCTCTCTCTCTCTCTCTCTCTCTCTCTCTCTCTCTCTCTCTCTCTCTCACACACACACACACACACACACACACACACACACACACACGCAAAATCCTATCTGTTCTTTTTCACTTTGAAAATGTTTGCTTTGTTGTCAATGATGTTCTCTCCTCCAATGAGAAGTTCATTTGTAAATCTCTCCACACATCATAATTCATAAAGGACCCTAAACATCATTCTACTTCAAACTAAGACTGGAAGTGATATTTTAAGTATGTGTTCACATCTGAAGGAAATGATAACTGAGTGAGTTTTTCATATACTTCAGGGAATGACATGTTAATAAATATTAATATAACAATAAACTTATAAATAAAAAAACATAATGCAAAAGATATAAAGATATGAATTACAGTGAATAAGACTGTCAGGAATGGATGCCAGAGAATGCTTCGTGCTACAATAAGCACTGCATAAGCAACTTCAGAGTATATTATTAGTGTTATGGACAATGACTTATCTGAATTGACATTAAATTTTAGACAAAGAACGGCTTGTCATCACTCAGACTTAAGTTAGCATAATGTGCATGAGAAGCCGCTAAGATTCCCACCTGTTGCTGGGTGGTGGTGGCGCACGCCTTTAATCCCAGCACTGGGGAGGCAGAGCCAGGCGGATCTCTATGAGTTCAAGGCCAGCCTGGTCTACAGAGCGAGATCCAGGACAGGCTCCAAAGCTACACAGAGAAACCCTGTTTGGAAGAAAAAAAAATCTCATCCGTAGTCGTCACTACTGAGACAACAACACATTTAAGAATGTGCAGTGGAGAAACAGTGTTGGGGAGGTCTCTTTACTCATTCATTCTTTTCAACCAGTAAGAAAAATCAGTAAGTGCTTGTGTTTGCAAAGCAGCTAGACTGTCCAGCTCCTACGTTCTATGAAGTGTTGCAGGGGAGATTTAATTCTGTAGTACAAGACACAATTCTCCTGGTGGTAAAAGAGGGAGTAGGGAGGTCAGGGGTAACTTGGGAAAGTCCAGGACTGTGGTTTGGTCAGTAGCTCAGAGTATTATGTACAGAGGGCAGAGATGCAATCCCATTCACTATGTGCAGGGAGTAGAAACCAAAGCAGCATGAAAAGGGGGCGCCTGTAACTGCCTGTAACTCCAGAGGATCCCATGCCCTCTCCTGGCCTCTGTGGATACTGTATGCACGTGACGTACTTAAATACATTCAGGAAAAACCTTCAAACACATAAAATAAAAATAAGCAAATCTTTAAAAAAAAAAAAAAAGAAAGAGTTGGACAAAGAGTTGAATATACATGGGTTTCGATGGTTATACCTGAAATATATTACTACCTGAATACAGGGGTTCAATCTACCTTGAGATAATTCACAATCGATACCAAAATTCAGTTTCAAGATCCATCATGACACTCCATTTATAGACAGTACAGAACACTTAAAGAGGGAAAGACAGAGGCCTGATGTGAGGTGGAGAAGTAAAAGCATCTCTTCTTCATGGAGCCTTTTGTTCCCGGAGGCCGTGGCTTGTTGGAAGGTCGGAGGCAGTGTCATGATCCCAGAAGCTTCTGTCTTTAGAGTAGGCACGCAGAGACAGAGGCAGCTGGCTGGTCACCAGTGCTAATGTCAGTCTCTAAGATGGAAGAACATGGAAGGCGAATTTGAAGCAGAGTTTGTCCTTTGTAAATACGGAAGTCAGAAGGATGCCTGCCGCTCATCTCGTTCTAATGACTCACTCTTGTGAGCACAGTCGAATTTTGGCAAAAACATCAAATTTTGTAGGAGTGTAAACCATTTGCCAGATATCAAATGCTTTATAAGTCTATAATTAGTGAAGCTCTAACTTTAAAATAGGGTGATTGAATAAGAATAAATAAATATAGCTACTGTATATCTTGCATGTGTATGCATTGTATTCTTGTAAGGTTTTGTGTGTGCATATATATGTGTCGTGTATGTGTAGAAATGTGAGCATATGTATGAGAGTGTGTGTGTATGTGGGGGGCATGTGTGTGTGTATGTGTGTGTGTGTGTGTGTGTGTGTGTGTGTATGTGTGTGTGTGTGTGTATGTATGTGGAGGGGTGTGTGTGTGTGTGTGTGTGTGTGTGTGTGTGTAGGCCTGAAGTTGACATCAAGGGTCTGCCCAGATTGCCCCTCTCCTCCCCTTGGAGCAGAATTTCTCCTGAACCTGAAGCTGGCCAATTCTGGCTAGTCTTTTCTGTTTCTCCTAGTTGAGTGCTGGGATTACAGGCATCCAACATGCCTACCAGTTCTCTATGTGAGAGTTGGGGATTGGACTCAGGTCCTCACATTTGAACTGCAAGCACTGGATCCTTTGAGCTGTCTCCCTAGCCCGAGCTACTTTATAGTTTACAGTGCTGAATGTTCTAATGGGCCCTGAGTAGGGTCTTGTCACTCATTAACTAGACAATGAAGTTTATTATGATCCACTGAGCCATCAAAGTCTCCCGACTCTTGGTTCTGTGGTTACTGTGTCTAGGTCCTGTGTGGTATGAATGATCTTTAGAGGAGCTGAGTGATTTTCCTGAAATCACAGAGCTCACACAGCGGCTAACACTCTAACCCTAGCCTGGAGGAACCAGGACCTGTGGTCCGTGTAGTACAAAGTCGAGAGCTTCTGTGACTAGACAACACCTAGATGGGGTGAAAGTGAATTCTCTTCGGGAATTGGGTGTCTCAGACAAGAGACATTTCACTTTATATTTTTGAGAGCTGAATGTGTGATTGTGAGAAATATTTTTAGTTTGATCCAATTAACACAGGAAGTCTCCGTAAGATGTGATTTTCACTTTCCTTTTTACAGTAAAAGACTAGATGCTGTCTTGACCGCAGAAAACAGAAGGGAGGGTCATTTAAATTTGAGGGAAGAGATGGGGGTGACCGTTCAGACACAAATACAGGCTGTTGCTTTCGTGGTAATTTTAGTGCTGAAGAACATTCTAAACCTACTAAAAAGTAGTAGACAGTTTGCAAATGCTTTGTTGACTCAGACTCACTGTGGATACTGCTGAATGCATCACATTTCTCCTGCATGCACCCCCAATCTCCTCTCCCTTCTCAGTTTCTTCCCTTTCTCTGGTGTCTATGCTGCTAACATGTCATAGGCATGTTTGGCTTTCTGTGTGTATATAAAACACAGGAGTCAAAAATGAGAGAAAACTTGTTGTCTTTCTGAGTCTGGCTTATTTTAATTTAGTATGATAATTTCCATTTGCATCCATTTCCCAGCAAATAATCTCATTCTGTGTCATAGCTGAATAAAATTCCATTGTGCATATGTACTGCATGTCCTTTGTCATCTATTGGTGAACACCCAGACTGATTCCATTACTTGGCTGCTGTGAACAGTGCTGCCATAAACATGGATTTGCAGGGATCACTGTGGTGTGTGGACTCAGGGGACTGTGTGTGTGTGTGTGTGTGTGTGTGTGTGTGTGTGTGTGTGTGTATGTAGAAGTACTATATCTTTGTCATCAGGCAAGACAATGTCACGTTAAAGAAAAGAAACGAACCCTTAGTGTTGTTTACCTGAGAGTGAGCCTGACTGGATTTGAAGAGCTCTGACCTGATCAGGTCTCCTAAACAAAGGCCATTCTCTTATGCTTTGAACAGCACAGCAACTAGGAACTTATGTCTTAATCAGTCTCCTATAGAAGTTTCACAAGAGAGGAAACTGCTTTTTGGCCCTACTGACCCAGAACAGCACACAAAGCCACAACCACATGTTACTGATCTATCCTCACATGGTTATTCTTTTTTTTAACCCCTTTATGTTGATCTCAATGCCTCTGTGCTTCCAGTGAATGGTCTTAGGTGTGACCACCACATCTTACCCACACAGCATTGTCCTAAGTCAGTGGCGTGAATGGGTCACTAAGGAGAAATAGAGTATTTATATCAGGGAGTTCAAAGTGTAGAAAGATTAGTTACATTGTTTTTTTTCAAAGGTCATTTAATTCTGAACAGGCTGAGTGCACCGTATGTAAGCAGAATGAATACATCATGATAAATCATCTCCAAGCACATTATTAACTTGGTCCAGGTGGGGTGAGTTTGATTTGTAAAGACAGTCTACAAGCAGTATTTCTCAGAAAACTCATTCCCACGGTGTGGTGGTTTTTCAGTTACTGGAGGGACCTCCACACCGTTTATCCTCAGACTTGACTCATTTGCGTTCTAGACACATGCAAGAGGTCCCGTGTGTCCCCATCCTCAATAGTAGTTTGTTCTCTGTTTTCTTTGATACCTTTCTGACTGGAGTGAGGTGGATTTCATAAATTTATGATTCTCTTAAAATAAAGCTGTACCAATCAGACATTTTGTGCAATGTTTTTAGGCAGCCGAGTGCCCTGGAAAGCTGTTCATCTTCCATTCTTCCTTGCCTACTGCAGAAGCACCAGGAAAGCTCAAGAACAGAGACGACAAAAAGCTGGTGAACACAGACAAAGAGAAGGTACTTGGGAGCAGTCGCCCTTGGAGGTGTCCACTGAGGTGTTACTAAAGGGGTCCCACACTTCCCGAGAATTTTGAACTGTAAACCGTTAAGGAGTTGCATATTGCTAGAGAGGCTGAATGAGGACACATCTGAATGGAAACTGTCAAATGAGAACTTTATCGGAATGGAAGGAGGGGGTTACTCGAAGAAGAGAGAGTGGAGAGGGAAGATGGATGCACTGTGGCATCGCT
>CABHPR010132418.1:7048-40416 GCA_902168415.1 Peromyscus melanophrys
ATGGCTCCTGACAGTTCACAGAC
The DNA here is from genome assembly GCA_902168415.1 of Peromyscus melanophrys. Lineage (NCBI taxonomy): Eukaryota > Metazoa > Chordata > Mammalia > Rodentia > Cricetidae > Peromyscus > Peromyscus melanophrys. The sequence goes on from CABHPR010132418.1 coordinate 7,072, forward strand.
CTGAATCTCAGACAATCAGAGGCAAAGCAATTTGGAGGTCTGTTCATTTAGAATTTTCTCGTTCCGTGATTTTGAGGAAGCACGGTGCAGACTCTCCCAGTTTGCCAGAAGCAAAGAAAAGCCTGTGGACTGGGAGCCAAGTGCCAACTTTCAGCCCAAGGTATCAGTCCCAAACACATTTTTATTATTCTCTGGAAAATAAGGTTGTAAAAAAGTAATTGCTGACACAACCTTAATGATAGCATTTTAAGTATGCTGCTGTAATTAAAATAGGGATTTTATTATGCTAGACCTCTGAGAGGCCAGCCCGTGCGCCATTCACATCCCGGGATTTACAAAGCAAGCAACTTTGATGCCTGCTGCTTTTGCTGTGTGGGCTGTACCCTTCCTTTGTGCCTCTCCTAGTGGTAGCTTAGGTACAAAACCACCTCTCTCCTGGCATAAAGCAATAAGCATCTGTGTTTCGAACGATGCCCCGCAGCGATGACGCTTTGGCTTTCCACAGTCTTACTTCAGAAATGTCACGAAGGAGCTCCTCTTTCTCCTTTGATTTCCCTCAGAATAAAACTTTCATGTGTTGCACAATGAGGTTAAAATCCGACCAGGCTCACTGATTAAAGTTTGAAGAGGACTCTCTCGTTTCAGGGAATGTCATCCCCACCCCCACCCTCCTTTACCTGATGGATAGGTTAGACACTGAATGCAGCTGGGATTAAAAAGACCAGAGATGGCGGCTTTGACAGATTACATGATGCTTTCTTTCTCTCCTATGATGAGACTTGAATTTGTGGCCCACATATGGAGTTGCTGGTCTCCAGTGGGGCCCAGAAGCCTTAGGCTTTTGCTATCAGATATCTTTAACACATAGTTGTTGCCTGGGGCCCTGTCAGAGTTGACTAACCAGCAGACATCCAAGTCCCTGACAGGAAGACTCACATCCCAGCCATCATCATCCCTCTGTTTGAAGAACCTGTCTGTAGATTTCCAACCACAAAGCATGCATGCACAAGTCCTTGGCCTGAACTTCAGCATGTGTAAAATGATACTTGATAAACCCAATGTACTCTCATTGTCTCTGAAACATCTATCTCAAGGAAGGAGAAAATGGATGTTGGCTTAAGCAATTAGCTGTCTTTGCTGTACCTGATGGCATATGGTATTGTGAGATGTAGAAGCAAGTTTAAGCTTTCTTAGAATTATACTATTTTTCCACCATAAATGATGCTGTCCCTTCTTATTGGTTGAGTCCCTTGCCATTGAAGTCAACCAAACATGAACTAAAAATATTCAGGAATAAAACTCCCTGCGTCTGTACTGATGTATACAGACTTAGTTGCCTTGTGGTTATTCTTCAAACAATATAATGTAACAAGTGTTTGCACTATGTTTATTCTTAATTATTTACGGCAGCCAAGGCAGTTCAGAGCCTCTTACACTTTTCCATTTGTGACTCTCTCTTGTCTGAGAAGTATGTGTGACCCGGGGTATATAGTTATAGAAATAGGAATACAAACCAAACACTGAGAGTAAATTCTAAAGAATTGTATTTTAAAACAGTTCTTTTGTATAGTTTTCCCACTTAATGAAAGAGGAAAAAGATGTCCAAATTAATGAGGGAGATGTCCTTGTTTATTTTTACACAAAGTATTAAAAATTGGCTGAATAATTTATGGAAGGATGTAGAGCATTGTAAACATTTTGAGAGTTGATTGATATTTTGATTTTCATAAGTATCGATGTTGAGGTTGTCACTTTACATGCATATGTGGAGTAAAATGTCAGAAGTGTATTTAGGGTCATTTTAGAGATTGTTGGAGATCCTGTTTGAATCCCAAACCAATTAGCCTAATGATTTTTATGAGGCTCAAGTCAGCAGCTCAAACTTTAGTTTCCACAATCAAGCATTCCAGTACAATACAGCCCCAATATATAGTAATTTGACGCATTCATGTGAAGCAGTGATGATAGGAAAATACTGAAAGTCTCCATATTCTGTAATTAAACCATTAGCTTTCTTTTAGAGCGCACAACTTTCTATGTGCGGTAGAAACACGACAATTCTTAATATATAATCTGGAATCTGAGCTGGTTGGCTGGTGCTCTGTGGTGTGACACATTGCTCATGGCAAAGCAAAGCTGTGTTCAGAACCCAAGGCCTTGGCGAAGTCATGCAGTGCAATATGGATGGGCACTGCTAGAAACTCCCAGATTCATTATGCATTTGAATGTTTATTCATTTTTGGTAGGCCAGGACCAGCAAACCTTTTGTTATAAAATTTTGTGCTATCCTGCCCTGGGGCATGTTCAGTTATGCAATTGCATATGGGTTTGTGACCCATGGTGTAAAACGTTGTGAGCTAGAGGTGTCTTAAAATATGTGGAGGGATATGCGTAGGTTATATGTAACCATTGTGCCATTCTATATAGGGGACATGAGGCATCCAAAGATTTTAGTTTCTTCAGGGGATTCAGAGATGACTTCTCAACCAATCAGCACATAATCATCAGAAAGTTCCAATTTTTTTCTTATTGATAGCAAAATTGCCCCAAATTATGAGAAAAGAGGCCCAGTACCTATTTTATGGCTCACCAAATATTCTATTTTTAAGTATTATTTTCATGTGACTTTAATGCTTTAAATTATTTGATATAGACACATTTGGATAGACTACTTGGATATCAGCTACAAAAGGAATATTTCTCATCAGATACTACATTTGTCAATTTCTTAAATGTAAGCAAATATCTTATAAATCTTAAATATGATGCAGGCATGATTTTTAAATTATTTTTAGGTCCTCAATGTATTGCATGTGCTAATACAAATTGACTCACTAGTGGGTCTATTTTGCATAAAAATTCTTTTAAGATTTTTTACATATGTTGTGGTAGAACATATACATTATGAAATTTGCTATGTTAACAATTTTTAATATGCCTTTATAAGTTACCTAAGTAACCTGAGTTTCACTACCTTTCCACCACCTTTAAATTTCGCTATTATGACCCAATTTTCTCTTGTCTACCACAGATTTTGACACTAGGTATTTGTCTCAGTTACCATTCTACTGCTGTGAGGAGACATCATGACCAAGGCTACTTATAAAATAAACCATTTAATTGGGAGCTTGCTTATAGTTTTAAAGAGTTAGTCCATAAACATTATGAAAGGGAGTGTGGCAGCAGGCAGGCATTGCCCTCTCTTATTAACTCCGTTTAAAACCTTCTTGTATATGTATATGTATATGTATATGTATATGTATATGTATATGTATATATGTATACATGTGTGATTCAGGAGGCTCCTTCAGTAGTAGGTACCAATAAAGCATCTTCAAGGGTCTCTCCTTTGTCCCCTACTCCACTGCATCTTTACAGCTCTCTTATTTCCCATCTAATATCACCTGTACTCTATCTCCCCTTCTTGAAATGCTCCTCCCTAGAGTCTCCTACTAGTTTCCTGACCTTCTGTCTTAGTCACTGTTCTGTTGCTGTGAAGAGACACCACAACCAAGGCACCCTTATAAAGGAAGACATTTAACCGGGGGCTTGCTTAACAGTTTCAGAGGATTAGACCTTGATCATCATGGAAGGAAGCAGGTGTGTGCTAGAGCAGTAGCTGAGAGCGGTACCTCTTCATCCAAAGACAGAGAGAGACATTGGGCCTGGTGTGGGCTTTTGAAATCTCAAAACACACCCCTAGTGACATGCCTCTTCCAACAATACCACAAATCCCAGTCCTTCCTACTGGTCAGATCCACCAACTGGTGATTATGCATTCAAATATTTGAGCTGATGGGGGCCGTTCTCGTTCAAACTGTCACTGTATTGGTCAGTCATGTACTTGCTCATGTCAAAGGATTTTCAGGTATCAGGCAGTTGTTTTCTCAACATTTTAAATGTGATTCAAATGATTAAATTTGAGGCAAATATTTTATCAATGGAGTTACTGGACAATTTCCTATATGAATTTTTTACTCCACCACACACAGGGTATGAGTGAGCTTACATAGAATATTTCCATCACATGGTCCTTAACACTAAATTTACTACATATAAAGTGCCAAAGGGTGAAAATAATTTTTATGATATGAACTAGCCCTTTGGAGTCCAATGTTCCTTAATAATGATATTTCTACAGTGTTTCTCTCTCTCTCTCTCTCTCTTTTTTTTTTTTTTTTGGTTTTTCGAGACAGGGTTTCTCTGTGTAGCTTTGCACCTTTCCTGGAACTCACTTGGTAGCCCAGGCTGGCCTCGAACTCACAGAGATCCGCCTGCCTCTGCCTCCCGAGTGCTGGGATTAAAGGCATGTGCCACCACCGCCTGGCAGTGTTTCTCATTTTTAATCTTTTCAAGGTAGTTATATATTTTATGTTTTTATATTCTGTTTCTTTCCATCTTATTTCATGATACCTACTCATTCCTAATTTGACAATTCAGTGGTTTTCCCTAAAATAATGAATTCCATCAGCAGAGAAAAATATCTGTTGAGGTCTCTCTGAGAATAAACATGAGTCTAGGAGCCCTACTGGACTCGTCACTGATTTGGCTAGAACAAGAGGCTCAACACCCTCTTTGTCACTTAGTCAATGTTATAGTTAGGGTCTCTAATGTTATCAAGAGACACCATGACCATGGCAACTCTTATAAAGGAAAACATTTAATTGGGGCTGGCTTACAGTTTCAAAGGTTTAGTCCAATATCATCATGGAGGGACATGGTGGCGTGCAGGCAGACTTGGTGCTGGAAAAGGAGCTGAGAATTCTACATCTTGACCCAAAAGCAGCAGAAGGAGACTGTGTGCCATACTGGGCGTAGCTTGAGCATATGAGAACTCAAAAGCCCACCACCACCAACAAGGGTCAAAATTCCTTTAACTTTAGTGCTCATAAGCATGCTCTCTATATTGGCTTTTCTTTCCAATAGGACTACATATCCCATGCAGACATGATCTGGTTAAATTTTCAGTGACAGTGTGTGAGCAAAGGCAGGAGGGTAAGGAAATCTCATATGCAGTGTTCGGACTTGCTTTCTGTCACTGTGGGAAGCACCATGACCAAAAGTAATTCAGGAAAAGGGGGTTTATTTGTTTTTTAGGTTACAGCTAATTGAGAGAAACTGAGATAGGCACTGAAGCAGAGACCAAGGGGGAACACCACCTACTTTCTTGTTTCCCTTGCTTGCTCAGCTGCTTTTCTCCTATAGCTGAGACCCCTTGTTCCTGGATGGCACTGCCCACAGTGAGCTTGGCCCTCCTGCATCAGTGAGCAATCAACAGATGACCCACAGACATGCCCACATGCCAATCTGATGGCGGTATTTCCTCAAGTGAGGTTCCCTCTTCCTACGTAGGTGAGGTTGACTACCAAGATGAGCTATCACATGCATATATAGACGAATTTGAAATAAGTAGTCCATTTCCTGCATTCCACCTCAGTGCTATGCTCTGGCTCCTTGCTCCATACAACTGACATAGAAAATACCACATCTGAGATCAATGTCTTCTTCGTAGATGACTCCGTTGGCGTCCTATTCTTGGACTAGTGTTCAATCAGACTCTAGGTTAAGAATAAACTTATTCTAGATTAACTACTTGTATCTCATTTGGCTGGCCTACTTTTAAAAGGATGCATGATCGTTATATAATTTTGAAACTTGAGCCTTTGGGGACAGATAATTCTAACTTTTGTAAACTTAGGAGATTGCTATTGATCTTTAGGTTAGGAACAAATTGAAAATTTGATCTTAAACAATAAATAATGTATTTCCCAATCATTGTCTCTGCTCTTGGAATGTTCCAGTAAGTTGCATTACACAGTTCTCTTATTTACAATCATAGCTATTTATGAAATAATTTTCAGTATTTTATAAACCACTCATAGTCATAAGTGATAGATGAGATCTTGTAATAAGAATTCAGAGTGGTGAAATTGTATAGGGTGCTGAGAAATACTGTATGTGCAATAGCAAAAGAAAAATCATTATTGTACTACAAGTGTGTTAAAAAGTGGATTAAAATAGAATTGCTAATAACTGTACTAATTTCATACTTCATTTATCCTACAGTCATTATATATATATTATATTTATATATTATATGCATAATAATTATGTTATATAGATATATATGAGTCTGTGTGCCATACCACTGTTATTATGAATAATTAGAGGCAGAGTTTTCTCAATATTTATTTAGATAGAAAATCACAAAATGGAGATGTATGAGCATAAAGAAAATGTCTATCTCCAGAATGTATGTGGTTTTCCTTAAGATATGTGCTGCAAACAAAGCCAGCTATGGTCAATCTTGAGTCATAACATCAGAAACTTGAGTTTCTGGTCTCTGTGACCATCCTGTACTCAAATTAATTACCTACTTCACATCTCCATTCCGTAAATTGGAAAATACCCTTGTCTTCCTTCTAGACCAGAAATTTTCAACCTTCCTAATGTGTGACCCTTTAATACAGTTCCTCGTGTTGTGGTGACCCCCAACCATAAAATTATTTTCATTGCTACTTCAAAACTGTAATTTTTGCTACTGTTATGAATTGTAATGTAAATATCTGTGTTTTCCAGTGGTCATATTAGGTAACCCCTGTGAAACAGCCATTCAACCCTGGGGGTCACAACCCACATATTGAGAACCACTGTTCTAGAATTTTTTTTAATAAGAAGCTAAATTAGCTACTGATGTCAAGTCCATAGCATGGTGCCAGACAAGTAGCAAGTATCAATTTGTTTTCCCACCTGTCTTTTCTGTCTTTAGTATCTCAACCCAGCTCTCTTTTTTTAACATGCATGCATAACCTCAAAGTTACATATGAATCTATGTTCTGACTATAAAGATGCAGACTACAACATCACATGGGCTGTCTAGAAAGTACCCTTGCAAATTTTATTATTTCCCTTGTCTTTTTCTCTCTTCTGCTTCCATGACATGAAATTCATAGCTTGGTATCAGACAAGCACTGTAGAACATAAGGAGGGCAAAGAACCATGTGCTCCGAATTGTGGACCAACTAGACAGGAAGGCCCTCATCTGTGTTTTGAGACACCATCCTAGCCATGCATTTGTTGCCTCTAAACTCCTTAGTAAGAGAGAACTCACATGGTGTAGAAAGCACCTCATCCTAAAAATTAAATAAAAGTAGCTTGAGAAAAACTTTTAAAAATCTGTATTTTTCATTGCTCACATTTGTTTGGTAGTGTGCATGTCCACTTGTGTGTGGGTCCACTTGTGTGTATGTGCACATATACTCGGAGATACAGGGTTAATGCTGGGTGTCTCATAGACTGCTATCAAAAATCTAAACTATTTTTTCTTTAGTAACACAAGAGCCTTCAACATGAATCTTTTGTCTTTGCAGTATGTGTATTGTAGTGTCTCCCCCCCCCCCAGAGTCTGAGATCTCATCTACAAAATCATATTAACACCTACAAACATCAATTAACCTTTCTGAATTCAGGACTTTTCTGCGGCTCAGATTTAGCATCATCAAGGACAGCACAGAAAAAAAAAACAAAAACAAAAACAAACCTTTCTTCTTCTCCATGTTGCTAGGGAAGCTTACCTCTTCTCTTTATAGAATTTCCCAGACTTCTTTGGGAATATCATGAGCTCCCCAGAATTTATGTACAGATTGACGAATTCATTTCATCTGTTTCATCTTATCTGTAGATACTTGTCTCCCACCCCCTCATTTTGATAGTATTTCTGTTCCTTTTCCATCTTTTTGTCTGGACACCATGTATTTAAAACATGGAGAGTTGGCAGTGGTTGGGGAAATAAAATGCGAGCATCCTGTTTCTTCGTTGCCCATTTTGCTCCATTAACACAACATAACTGATAACCCCAGCATCTCAGTTCAGTTCCACTTATTCTGCATACCCAGGGCCTGCAGGTGTTCTGGACCAGCTTAGTTTCAGGTGCTGGTTGGCTGTAGGTCTACTCTCTCTCTCTCATTCTGCAGCAGCAGCTCATCAGTCCATATTCCTTCATTAGCACATGGCAGAAGAAGGTTGGGCAGAAGTATGTGCTGCTGCTTAGGTTCTCATTCTCTGTCCTCCTGTCAGGTCAGGGTCCCCCAAAGAATGTCAGAGAGATGGGGTGTGTGATGGCTCTTCTTGGTTGTCAACTTGACTATATCTGGGATGAACTATAATCCAGAAATGGAAGGCACACTTGTGAGTCAGATCTTGAGGCTGGAAGACAACATGCTTTTGATCTGCATCTTGAAGCTGGATGACACAGGCTTTTAATCCAGACCTTGAGGCTGGAAGGCACACCTTTAATCTGGGCCACACATTCTGCTGGAATCCTATGTAAGGACAATGGAAGAAGGAAGGGTTTATTCTTCACCTGCTTGCTCCCGCCTTGTCAGCCCATCCATTCCTTCTTCGGGATCCCAGCAGACCAGCTGAGACACTCGGCCTCATGGGGCTGAGCAGCTACTAGATTCTTGGACTTTCCACACAACTCACCATTGTTGGACTGCAGCCTGTAAGTCATATATATATATATATATGAATGAAAGAGAGAGAGAGAGAGAGAGAGAGAGAGAGAGAGAGAGAGAGAGAGAGAGAGAGAGATTCATTCCATAAGTTCTGTGACTCTAGAGAACCCTGACTAACAATACAGGGTCTGCCGGTTCCACCCAGAGACAGTGCAAGATCACGAGGCAAAGAACGCACATCCACATGCCAGGCCCTGGAAGTCCTTCTGCCTTCCTTAGGAGTTGACGTGTTTCCTACTGATGTCCATCACACCCATATGCTTGCAGTCTGGCAGACACATGCAGAGTTGTTTAACCTTGACTTTCAAATCCAGGAGTATACGTACATTAAGAGGTCTGTGTTAGAAGAAATCCTTGGTGATTACGGTGTAGAAAAGAGATTTTTTTCTGTTTTATACTGCCATTGTATAAAGGGTTTGGTTACTTCACTAACCTATGTGCCGTACGTGATTAACTAGTTTTAAGTGCCCGGGCGTTAGTTATTGATCGATACCCTGAAGGGCAAAGTAGGTCAGGGCAGGAGAGCTGCAGCTGATCCTCCTAACTGGGGTCCCTCTTAGGCTCCAGCTGACCCAACTTAATGGACAAAGAGAAGAGAGTAGTTTACTTTACCGCCTCGGATTCTTCCAGCTCAGTGATGCTTTGAGATCTGAGCTAAAAATAACCCGTGCAACTGAGTGTAGTTTCTCTATGTGATTGCAATATACTTTAGGGCCTCTGTGAACATAAAATACTATAGCCTGATGACAGCTCACGTTGGTGGCCATTAGAGGTCAGATCAATTATAAATGGGTGATAAGCTTCTCATAATATTATTGGTTATACCTTCAGACCCATTTTGTAGCGCAGAAACACAAGCCATGGTACAGTTTTATACCAGTCAGCCAAGTTAGACAGTTTCTGATAATCCTGGCATCCTTCTCTGTGGGAGAGACATTTACTGATATGGTCTGCTGGTCAGCTCCATGCACTTTCCCTGCTAAAGATCGCCAGTTACTGGATCTAGAGAAAGTGCTGAGCATTTCCTATGGAGGAAAAAGAATACAATAGCTTGCCTATGATCTGTCTCTATTCCATCAGTTTTACAGTTTTCTTCAGCAGAGTTTCCATCGGTTTCTTCAAGCAAATAAAGGTCAAATCACTGCAGGCACTAGTTAGGATACCTAGAAGGCTCAGCCCCATCATTATATGAAATTATCACTGTGTGGAGTGGATAGATGGCGTGACTTTATGACATTCAGTACTGCCATTATCTGCTGGACACACTGGAAAGAATGTGGGCATAATCCCAGGTCAGCCTCATTCTTTCTTTCGCCAGTGAAGGTTGTTTATGAATCCGAAGTGGATGGATACTTGAGGCTCACCATGACCCAGATGGCTTCCACCTTGCAATATAACCAGTTGTCTGTACCATGTGTGGCTTCCAGATCAGGACAGAAGGAGGAAAAGACAACTATAGGGTAACACCTCTAAATTCACTGGCCAGGTGCCTTCACCTCTGGGGCCTGCCTTGAATTTGACCTTAAAAGGCCACACTGTCTCATGCTGGGGTTCCTGCAAGGGATCGGTGGCATGCCCGTTTGTTACCCTTCCATGAAAACGTGACAGATATTCTTTGCTAAAACCTGTGTTGGTATGTGTCATGAAATGGCTTTCAGCATCTTTCTGAGATGTCAGAATCTTCTCTGGGAGTGGGGAAGAACCGACTTTCCAGAAATGATTTCCAACTTAGCCGAACCACACTGAAACCTACTCACTGTATCCCACTTGCTAATCGCCAGAGTTTCTTTCTTTCTTTCTCTCTCTTTCTTTCTTTTTTTTTGGTTTTTTGAGACAGGGTTTCTCTGTGTAGTTTTGGTGCCTATTCTGGATCTCACTCTGTAGACCAGGCTGGCCTCGAACTCACAGAGATCCGCCTAGCTCTGCCTCCCGAGTGCTGGGATTAAAGGTGTGTGCCACCACCACCCAGACCAGAGTTTCTTGAATAGAGTAATGGATCAGTTGAACTCCCAGACCATTACTGTGGACTGGAGGAATGTTAAGATGTTGTGGCAGGGAGGCATGGTGCCTTGCCCGGTCATTTAGGCCAAACACCCTTTGTGTGGTTCATTGTGTTTTTATTTCCTAACCCATTGTATATCCTGCCGTTTTGCAACTTGACCTGTTATTGACCAGCCTGATGAAAGAGATGTCCACCTCATCCAGTCATGTGTTTTGTTCATCCCCTGTGTGCTTATGAGAGGACTCTCAAAATCGGTGGCTGCTGATTATAGGAAATCATCCCCATGCGTTCTTGGGACTAAATGTTTCTCAGTTTTTGATCTTGTATTTCTTTTACTTGTCCTTGTATCTGAGATGGTTTAAACACAGAAAATTTGTTATTGTGTTGTTGTATAGTATCTCAGAAAAATCCACGGTGCATGTGTGTGCTTGTGTGTGTGTGTGTGTGTGTGTGTGTGTGTGTGTGTGTGTGTGTGTGTGTGTGTGTGTTGATCCAGTAGTTTAGTGAAGAGTGAGTAAAGGACAAGCAGGATTTTCTGGAGGATTTTTTCCCCACTTTGTTGTCATTCTTGTTTTCTTCTAAGAAAGTGTTTCAATGTTCTGAAATACCTTTGGTCAAAGAAAACTCTTTATAGGAGACGCGCAGGCACAATGGAGGTGTTATTGTCCTTGTTTGCAAGCCTCATGGTGGGGGTGAGAATTGCTGTTCTCCCGACTGTCACTATTTGGTCTTGATTGGATCATCTTCCATCTCACCTCACCTGCGCAGTGACGTACTTGGATGCTGAATCACTATGTAACATCCTTGTAAAAAAAAAATTCACTTTTAGTGATTATCATCAAGATTATCACATCATGGTAGTAAATTTCCTTGTCAAAATAATAGAAGACTTGGAATTTATTCCAAGGCCGACTACACACACACACACACACACACACACACACACACACACACACAGGGCGAGAAAGAGAGAGTGAGAGATCTATATATTTATATCTATCTATCTATCGATCTATCTATCTACTTAAAATTAAATAACCCAGCATTTCCAATCAATTCAAATTGTTTTCTATGTGTGAGAATTAGTGAAATAATCTTGTTTTCTATGCGTTTCTTACTCAGACTCATACTGAGGCTGTGATTTCAACTTTGTGCCTAACTTATAGAGTGCTATTACAGAAGATACTTTAAATTCAGAGGTCCATGGCCTTTCCGGAAATGAGCAAGTGGACTGAGCGTGAATGACCTCCAAGATCTCGTCCATGCTTTACCCTTTCGTTGTCTCTCAGTCTACCTCGGTCTTCTGTTCTGTTCTCACATCACTGCTTCTGAACACTACTTTTTTTCATAGTGTCAGAGCATCTTCAGAGACAAAGGCCCTATGGCGATGTGTGATTCAATGGGGTTTAATATATGTGAAACTCAGTCGAGTTTGGTCTTGTTCGGTGGTAGAACCTGCGATAAGTAGTAAATAGAAACTGTTAAATGAGCAGGCACTTGATGTCTGCTTGGAAGAGTTATGTTTCGTTGGCCTCAACTGCATCAGGGTCTCTGTGCTTTTAAGTTCCTGTTAGTTACATCATGGAACCGGAGTGCTAGCTGGTTCCAAGAAGCCACTTGCTTCTACTTCATGTGGCATTTGCCACAGGTTAGCATCTGTCTTTGGGGATGCAGGAGAAAGCCCAAATCTTACAAATGAAACAATAGAGATTTTTGAATGTATCTGATTGCCATAAGGTTTGTTTTCATAGTGGAAAAAAATCTCTTTAATGCAATTCCCTCTTGTTATCATTATAACCTTCTAGAGAAGCACAAGATAATATCCATCGTCTTTATGTGTTATAATCTTCAAGTGTGGAAATCAGTGTTATGACTATCTTTCTATTATCTTTAGCTCTCAAAGTGTTTTGTTTTGTTTTATGCCTCGATACTCAAACAATAATATCATCCCAGAGAGTCCCAGCATGCCTCTTTTCTAGTAATTGGTATTAGTGGCAACTCCTTTCATTCTGAAAATTTTCCTAATTGGACAATAAATTATATAGCCATCCTTTGTCACTATTATAGGGTGTAGAAAGTTTTTCCTGAAGATTTATAGATCTTCAGAGTGCTCTATAAGAAAAGATCAAAAATTTATACACACATCTTCCGTCCTGTGTAGATATAAAGAATGTAGTGAGAATTTGCACAGGGGGGATCATGCCTCACTGTGTTTATCTACCTCCTTCCTGAGCTCATCGAGACACCAATTGTTGAGGAACACAGTAAGGAATTCAATTTTAGAAAAATAGCTTGGGAGCCTTTAGTCTTAATTATTACCATCCTTTTGTTAGAAAGAAAAGCATGAACATTAACTACTTTGGTGTTCTCTGCCTATAAATGGTGGACTTAGAGTAGATTCTTAGGCTAAACAAATTGGAAAAAAAATAAAATCTCTTTAATTTTCTTACTGGATGCTCCCTCATCTCGTGTCTTATTTCTCCTGTGAGGGTAGCTCCTGCTGACTCAGAATCAGTGGCTGTCTGAGGTGGTGAGAATCCTTCAATGTTGATTGATTATGTGGCTCTAGTCCAGGCGGACCGCTAGCCCCTTTCTGAACACTGGGAAGAATCTACAACCGGAAACTAGTTATGGGTTTAAAGGAGATTGCAGGGCAGCTGCTGCATTCTGGTGTCAGAGAGACATCTCCATGGAAACTGTACTATGATGACCCTGGGTACCACTGATTTGATCAGTGTTGCTATGCCTGTAAACATTGTTGCAGGAAACAGGGTGTACCATTCAACTATTATCTCCTACACAGAAACTACTAATGAATTATCTTCTAAACCAAGACACAAAAATGGGTAACATACTTCTTCCCAAATACCTGAAGATATTTAAAGCCAGTATCTCTTAAGCGCCACTAAACTAATTTTATTTGTCCATGTTTGCATGTTGGATTTCAGTGAAGTACCATGAACATTAAAGAAAAGACTAACATGGCTACTTTTGAAAGCACATCACCATTTTTAAGGCATGGGTGGTTTTTAGGATGATCTGCTGAAGATTATATTTTTCAATTCTCTCTCAATGCACTAATAGAAATCACTTTGGCAACACGTTTCTTGCATTTGCATAATGACAGAGCATGACAAGATGGGTTATCATTTTTAACTACTGAGCTTTCTGGCACTCTGCTTTCCCTCACATCTGTATGTTCACCCTTTCCAAAGCCATGCTGACATCATATGCATACATTTTCTGAAATCAAGCAATAAACACTTCCCTAAGCAACATAGTGATTTTCTTTTACAATGACCGAAAATACCAGGCCTCTATAAATGTCTACATGAAGCTTTGGTGCTTAAAAATCACATTACACACAGATGTCTCACATGAAGTCTTTCCTGTAAAACTAACACACACACTTCTGCTTACACTGTTGGCTTGTACATACTGCCCTCTGTCTACAACATTCAAGACATATCATTTTCTTCCGTGAATTGTCTAGAAATGAGACCAGGTTGTTGTGGGCATTTATGATCTGTAACTTACTGGATTTTTCTTTCTAGGGGTAATAGAGACCATTTTCAATCCCAAAATAAGTTAACACATTGAAAGATCACTCAGGACTAGGGTTTTGAGAATTGAGACCTTATTCTGTCATAAAAACAGAATTATATCAATATTAATCACAGTTTTATAATCTGATCATATCACATCTTCATGATCTGATCAAATTCCTGCCAGAGTGTGTGTGTTAGCTTGTGGGAAGGAGGCGGAAGGGGGACCAGTAAAGCACCCAAGTTGGGATTCTTTCCTGTCTTTAGAGTTTGTGGCGGGGGATGCATGATGCTATCAAAAGTGTGTCAGGAGGTGAAATCTAGAATTTTCATTCTAAATGTCTTCCTCCTGTGGCGGTGCTCCTGGACAGGGCCTTTTTTTTCAGAATTGTGGAGGGACAGAGGCCTTTAACTCGGTCCTTCTAAGACCTGAGTGCAAATGCTTCTAACCCACACGCTTACTTGGAAGACTATTTTTGAAAGGCTGCTAGACCTGAAATGGTAGTGTTCAGTTTGCTTTATATCCAACTTCCTTCTTGAATGTTCCCCATACAGATTCCCAGAGCTGCCTCCTGGGGCCTCCATCTCCCCACATTCAGTGGCCCTGGATGTCTGTCAGTTCCCAGGAGACTATAAAAAGTAATCAGATAGGGAAATCAATCACCCAAACATCAGAGCATCTTCTCTCCTGATTAAAACCCACATCTTCAAACTGTTTACACTTGACAAAGGAAAAATGCAAATTAAGTGTATTCACACAGGCTTGGGATAAATATAAGAAAAGTACTTGGCTTTTTATGCTTTTGTTTTTACACTTCAAAGTAGTTTTCACTGATCTATTTAACAAAGAAAGGTAAGGGGGGTTATAATTGTGTTAGATAAAGGAACTGACACCAGAAAAATAAGGGTATTTCATTTCTCAAAGGAAATTACTGTGAGCCTACATACATCAACCAGAGAAAATCTCACTTCACAGAAGTGGGTATAAATAACTCTAGAAAACACCATCTATGAGATGACATATAGATGGCCAGGTGAAATATTTACACTGGGTAAACACTGTTCCTTTCGGCCCAAGGACTACCCAGAGACTGGCTAGCCTGAGTGAACGTACCTCTTGAGGAACACACTTTTAAATTATTCCAAGTAGATGCAACCTCCTAAACTTCTAGATCCGACGTATCTTCATCAAAGTTCCCACTGCAGAGTTGGTAAAGACAGTGTAAAAGGGAGAAGAGGCTGAGGGAGGCCGCAACAATCCCATGTCTTAATCTAAACCAGTGGCTCTCAACCTTCCCAACGCTGTGACCCTTTAATACAGTTCCTCATGCTGTGGTGACCTCCAGCTATAAAATTATTTTTGTTACTACTTCATAACTGTAAGTTTGCTACTGTTTTGAATCATAATGTAAATATGTGTCTTCCGATGGTCTTAGGGGACGCCTGTGTTCATCCCCCAATGGGGTCGCAACTCACAGGTTGAGAACCACTGATCTAGTTCTTTGTCGCTGTGGCTGTATGCCCACTTGTTACATGTCTGCACAGTGTCCTGTCACTGTTCTAAAATCCAGTCTCAGGGAACGGTAAGCAAGCGTTCATTTGTTCCACTTATAAGGTGTGGCTGTCTGCCTTACTCCAGGCAAAACTTTTGACACAGAGTAACAAAGATGAAAAGAACCATTCCTACCCACAGTGTTTTATCTGGAAGGGAGACAGATGGACTGACAGAAATACACTTATAATAGGATGAAATAGGAATGTAGCAGGACCAGGGCAGGAAAAAGGCTGTCTGAGGAAGAGCAATCCCACACAATGAGTTCTAGAAAGCACAAGTAATATAGCAAGTACTATTTGATGGGTCAGAGCCAAATATGAAGTCAGCCTGTGAAGATGATCGTGAAAAACCCCAGGTACTGTATTTTGATAGTTGGCGAAGACTGTATTTTTATAACCTTAGCAATAGAAAATAGTAGAGAACTGTGGTAATCTGAATGTCATTGGCCCCCATCATCTCATAGGGAGTGGCACTACTAGAAGTATGGCTTTGTTGGAGTGGGTGTGGCCTTGTTGGAGAAGTGTGTCACTGTGGAGGCAGGCTTTGAGGTTTCCTATGCTCAGGATACAGCCAGTGTCTTAGTCGACTTCCTGTTGCCTGCAAGATATAGGACTCTCAGCTACTCCTGCAGCACCACATCTGCCTGCATGCCGCCATATTCCCTTCCATGATGACAATGGACTGAACCTCTGAAACTGTAAGCCAGCCACCCCAATTACATTTTCCTTATAAGAGTTGCTGTGGTCATGGTGTCTCTTGACAGCAATAAAACCATAACTAAGAGCATATTATATGGGACTTTATAATACTCTCTAGCTTCAGTTGAGGGAGGGAATCAGAGAGGCAAACTGAAGGCTTGTGTCAGAGCAGTGAGTTGGAACAGGAAAGAGGAGGGAGTCTCCAGAGACTTTTAGTGGCTATGATCTGTTGGAGCTCAATGTGACCGATGGGTGAGTAGGTAAATGGTGAGGAAACAATCCAAAGGTAAGTTACCTTTATCAGGGACTGACCACCTGAAAGATAGGGAACACTGTTTACAGTGTTTACAATGTATAAAATTTTAATAGAAGTTTGCCTAACAGTGTTTAGCAAGTAGCACTCAATGGCATAGATTTTCTGGCAGTGTTTATTTAATAATTATTTTTTAATATTTCAAAAGCTGGGAAGAAGTAAACTTTTTTTTCTGCAGGTCTTATTTGAAGAGCTAATTTGGCAATTACAGAGAAGCTGAGATTTTGTGATCTATTTACTGATCTATCATGCTTTGTATAGGCCCCAATTCTGATCTCTTGAATACTGCTAAGAATTTCAGAGTTAAATTACCAATTTTAATAAAATATACTGTGAATAGAAGACTTTTTCCTTCAAGTATTTTACACTCTGAGTACATCAAACCCTTAAATTGTAAATTGGATCCTAATTTTTATTTATTTTTTTTAAGTGCTCATTAGGCTCAAATCAGACCAAACTGAAGTAATAATTAGATTTAGAAAGTAAAGCAAATGTAATTTTTCAAATGGGGTTAGAATATCAACTATTGGATTTAAAAATTACAGCTGAAGACAGCAGATAAATTTTAATATAGTAAAATTCCATATCTTGTGAAAACAGCCCTATAGTGTGTAGGATTGAACTGTCCCGGGTCAATGAATTGATAGAGTGAATTTAGATGGTAGTTTTTGTTTGCTTGCTTGCTTGCTTGCTTGCTTAACTTTTATTCATTCTTTGAGGATTTAACATTATGCATCCTGATCCCACTCATCTCCCCATCCCCTAGCTTCTACCCTCTGCTCTTGCAACCTCCCCCACAAAACCAAAGAAAATTTAAAAGAAAAACTCAAACCAAATAAGCAAGAAAAGGGGGTGGTGGAGAATCTCATTTTGGAAGCTGTAGTGTGGCCCATTGAGTCACACAATTTTCTCTTTAGTCCATTCATCTTTACTTGCAAGTGTTGTTCATTGCTTTGAGTCACTGGTCTAGTTCTAGGCCTCTGGCTTGGGCTATACTATCAATAAAGGACTCTCACTGGGGCTCCTCTGGGATAACCTGTTGTCCTGTGTCATGAAAATCCTGCAGTTTTGGATCTGTAGATTCATCCCCTTCACATGTTCTAACAGTTTATAGATGAGGTGGATGTTTGGGTGGGCCAGCTCACAGCCCTGGTTCTGGGCCTGGATAGTAGCTGGGTTGGTCAGCCAGCCAGCTTTCCCTCATAGTCACTACCAGGGAGAGCTCTCCAGCACTGCCTAGGCTAGCTCAGCCAATACAGCCTGCAACAAGGAGCAAGGGCCAGTTCTCCTGCTCTCAGGCCATTGGGTCTGACTTACTCACACTCAAAACACCAGGGCCATCTGTACTGTTTTGCCCAGGCGAGGAGCTGGGCCCTCTCTCCCAGTTGCTGTAGGGGGCATCCAAGGGAGGGGTGGGGTCAGCTCTCCTGCCCTCAGGGCTGGCTCTCCTGCATCCCTGACAAGTGTCGAGTCTACTGTGTTGCCTAGGCAGGGTGCAGGGCCTGCTCTCCTGTGTGCTGCACCTGGTGAGGGACAGGGCTAGTTCTCCATCTCTGGTGATTCTGGGTCCAGCTCTCTCACCTGCCGCAGGTACCAAGGGGCAGGAGGTGGGAAGGGCATCTTCCCCTCACCCATGCCGTCACATGGCAGACAAAGGTGGGTGGGGTCAGCTCTGCTGCTCTCACACCCTCAGGGGCCGAGTGGTTGGGCACCATTATGGTGAGCCAGTACAGGGTGGGGAAATGGAAGAGAGAGGTAGAGCGGTTTATGGGCTGGGGAGAGAGGTGGTTCTGAAGAGGTGAGGGTGGTGAGGAACAGGCCAATGTGAATGGCCTGCTTGTCATCTGAGTCCAAGGTGATGTCCTGGCCTGGGCTATTGCCAAAGAAGCAAGTCTTGGTCCAAGGCCCCAAAGCAGCCAAGGGGACGTGTGTTGATGTCTGTGGCTGCTGTCACCACTGAGGGCCATGCAGAGGCCTGTAGTCTGGGCCACCACCTGGGGCCATGTAGGTGTGCGAACACCATGAGGGCTACGCTGTGCTGAATGGCCTGCACTGCCACCTGGGACTGTGGTAACATCTGGGCCCAGGCTGCTGCCGAGGACCATGTCTTGGTCCACCATCCTATCACAGCTGGGGTCTGTGCTGATATCCAGTGGCCCACACTGCCACCAAAGGCCACACAGATGCCCAGGGTGTAGGCTGCAACCGGAGACCCCATGCTGGTTGTTCAAGGGCTGTACCGCTTCTGGGGCCATGCCGATTTAAGTGGCTGGCACTGTCACCTGGGTCCAGGGTGTCATCCAGGCCAGGACTGATGCCAAGGATCATGTCTGAGTCCATGGCCCTACCACAGCCAAGGTCTGTGTTGATGTCTGTATCTCCAGATACCATGGAAGGCCATGCTGATGTCAGGGGTCTGGCTGCCACCTGGGACCATTTTGGTGTCTGATAGCCATGCTGCCTTGGGGACCATGCTGATCCGAGTGGCCTGTGCTGCTACCTGGGGCCAGGGTGACATCAGAACCCAGGCTGCTGCCTGGAACTATGTCTGGGTTTGTGGTCCAACTACAGCCAGGGTCTGTAATGATGTCAGTGGACCATGTTGTCACCAAAGGCCACAGGGATGCCCAGGGTCTAGGCTGCAGCCTGTGGCCATGTGAGTGTCCCATGGCTGTGCCACCATCAGGGTCATGCTGATCTGAGTGGCCTGCACTGTCACCTGGGGGCCATGGTGTCATCCAGGCTGCTGCCAAGGGCCATGTCAGAGTTCATGGCCCTACAGTAGCCAGGGTCTGAATTGATGTCCGTGGCTCCTGTTACCAACAAAGGCCATGTGGATGCCTGGGATCTAGTCAGACAGCTGAGACCATGTTGGTGTCCAAGAGCCATGCTGCTGACAGGGCCATACTGACCTGAGTGCCCTGTGTTACCACTGGGGCCATGGTGACCTCAGGGACTGGAATGCTGCCGTGGGCCATGTCTAGGTTCTTGGTCCTGCTGCAGCTGAGGTCTGTGTGGATGTCCATGACCCATGTTACCACAAGGGGTCATAGGAACCATTTGTGTTGAAGTCCAAGGGCTGTGCTGAGCTGGCTCCGCCCTTCATTGGCCTGGGATAGCTGATCCTGCCCCTGGCTGGATACTGCAGCAGAAGAGCTGGCCCTGCCCTTCACGGGGCAGCTGCTCCCTCCCACTCCTGCACTCAGGAAAGATGGCCCCACCCCTCACCACCGATGTGTACCTCACCTGGGCAGCACACTAGAGCTGACCCTGTTGGAGGGAGTGCAGGTGAGCCAGCCCTGAGGGCATGAGATCAGTAGAGTTAAATGATTGTTTTAATTGATCTTCTTTGTCTAAGGAGATTCCCAGGCATTTCTGACAGTATACTATTATGTTTTAACTTTGATAATTTAATGAATGATGCCTGGCCATCCAGGCATACAGGCAGCAGAATGCAGAGATATACAGAACCGTTGACAGAGCCCTTCTATTAGTATTATGGTTTGAAAATGAAATGTACCACAGAGGCATATGTCCTGGGACCAGAGGCACATGTCCTGGGATCGTAGTTGTCAAACAGCAGCTTTTGAGGAAAGTGATTGGATTCTGAGGGCTATGGTCTATTTAATGGATTAATCCGTTAATGGGTGTATAATGAGTTAGTGTTTCTAGGAGGTAGGAACATTAGGAGGTGTGATACTTTCTTGGAGGAAGTAGATCACTAGAAACTTGTCACTCAAACTGTACCTCTCCTTAGTCCCTTCCACATTCTCTTGCTCTATATCACATGCGTATGCCACAGTGAGGTTCTGCCTCACACAAGTCCAGAATTCATAGACGCAAGGACTAGAGACCAAAACTTCTGAATTAAAATAAATCTTTATCCCCACCCCACATACATCACTTATGTCAGTGAGATGAAGTCTAATACAACTAGTAAGGAAAGCAGACATGTAATCAACAAATTACATGATAATATGGTACATTTGACTATGATAAGAGATGTGCCCATGGTAAATAGAATAATAGAAGGAAAGAATTAATTCTTGGAGAGGGGAGAAAAGGCCAGGGAAGTTACCAGAAGAGGAAGCCCTGAAGGATTGTGAAGGATGAGCAAGGAATGAGCACACGTGATAGTGTGTGCAGGGTGGGGGTTGGGGGACAGCTCTTCCTTGAGGGGCATGGCCAGCTCTCCTGCTGCAGTATCCAGCCATGAGCAGGGCCAGCTATCCCAAGCCAGTGAAGGGTGGGGCTAGCTCAGCAGAGCTCTAGGTCTTCAACATGCATGCTTCCTATGACCCCTTGTGGTAACATGGGCCATGGACATAGCAGCCCAGGGTAGCACTACTAAAATTACAACTTTCAGGAGACCAACTTGTCAACTTCTGTCCCTTTTCTGGGGATTCTCTTTTGGGAAAGCCAAGATTCCCAGAGGGCTCAGACAGACTTCAGTGTACAGCAGTGGCTCCCCAATTTTAAACCCCATGACTAGAGACTGATTTCATTATCTCTGTTTTCCATAACATGCATACTGCATGAACTCAAAGTAAACAACCAATAAATGCATATTGAGGAGTGAAGTCACTGGCTGGTAGCCATGTGTAGGTAGTCACTATCCCATTTCTTAGGTAGGTTCTGATTTGGATTTGCATAGATATATTCATTGCTACCCTGTCCTAATTATGGGAGCCCGTTTTCAGGTTCCTCGTGGCTTTACCCAGCAGGTCCGCATAGAGAGGATGATTGGACCACGGGCCTGAGTGCAGGTGTCTGAGATGGTCTGCACTTGGCTGTGCTGGGGGGGGGATCTTTTGCTCCACCCCTTGGCATTTCTATAAATGCCCTTAGGGCAGAGACAGTCAGGGCTCATTGGAATAGGGTCCAGGCCCTCTTGAGGCTATCTTTTATTTTCTATCTGTTTATCTCCACAATTTAAATCCTTCTATCTAATATTTCCTGCTGCTTGCACTCAAGAAAACTCTGGGAAACTGTGGGGTTGGTGGGTAAATGCCCCGCACCTAATTTGAAAAAGTAAGAAAAAAAAATGACTGTTGTAAGACAAGTTAGTGAAGAAAAATTGGATGGATGTTTATTTTAGAAGATGGGAAAGAAGTCTGTTGGATTATTTTCTCTTTTTCTGGTTCAGAGGCTTATGATATAGATGAGAAGCGGTTTATGAAAATACTTTGAACTTTCTGCACATCTAGTGTTCACGCATCACTCTTCAGATATCATTTGTGCTGAACTCAATCTGCTGATAACTGTCCTATGGATCCCTAGATTTCAAGGGCCCTCCCCTGGCCTCTGTGAGCTCACACCGGCATTAAAGTTGACCAGGCAAAGCTTGTTGCTCCACGTGGTGATCACGTGAGGACTTCAGAGCAGGAATGAGCATCAACCCAAGCTTTTCCACACTCTCCCATCAAACAGCTTTAGAAGGTGAAGATTTCATGGATGAAACTGGTTTATGATGAACCTGACTTACCCGGGTTACGTAGTCGGAAGTGTGATACTGAAACTTGACAGCCAGAATATAGAATTACTGTTTCAAAGGCTTTATTTCTTACCATACTACATTTCCTTTGACTGAAATCTAGTTATGTTTAATGATTTCTAAGATAAAATACCTTTCTACTTCTGTAGTACCAAGTATAAATGTAAAACATGGACATGTAAACTAGGAGCCAGAATCAGACTTCTTGGTCCATTTTCTGTCCCTGAATATTGAGCAAAAAATGTATAGTATGTTAAGATTGAAAGTACCCAAATACAAAACAAAAATGACCTGTCACTTTTTGATATCTTTGTCACTTGCACAAATAAGCAAAGTTCAGTTCATGGATAAATAAACTCAGTTGATTTTTCACCAATATGGTAGTTTTCCTATTTATTTGAGGAAAAAAAATGACACAATTCCTAACCATCTGAGATTCGTCCTGTTCAAATAGCGATCCAGATTTGTGTTATCTGTTCAGGATCTGTGAGTCAGAGTGTGCATGCAACTTGGAAAACAACTGTTGAGGTATTCTAGCCGTGCTTTGGCATACAGACTTTAGTACAGAAGAGCTAAACAGGCCTACTCTGAACTCCAAAGGAGCATCATCGGTAGGTGGATTCTTAGTTGACCTATGACTTATACATTGAGCCCTTGGATTATAGTCATTTAATTTATAAGGTATATAAATTTCCCAGTGTTTGGATCATTGTACACTCAAAGCTTTTACTAAGAAAAAATGTTGAACATTAATATTATATCTACTGCATTTTAGGATTTTTAATGTGTAGGACCAGAGTGAATTTTGTTTTACTGATATATGACAAGGCCTAAGAAAATTTAATTTTCTTGATATAAAACCTTCTGTTGATCTATGGTGAGCTAAGGTTTCTATGCTCAGAAAACTTTCTTGATGATTTAATTATGTCCATAAATTCTTCGGTATTTCTAATTTGTGCACGGACATGTGAAATTATATTTACGAGCTAATGGCAACTGAGATGCATCAATTCTGAATCCGTTTTAACAGGTTTGACTTCTCCCTCTTAAGAAACTCTTAAAAATACCCTTCATTAAAATCCTTTGGCCTCATTGCTTTGCTGGTCATTTTATTTTTAACCACATGTTCTTGATCATTCTTTTCCTTAAAGCAGGGATCTGTGCAAGCGAGTTCTAAATCAAGTTACCTGAGTTCTAGATCAACATTAGAAGCCGCTTTACTCCATTCATAAATTATCTCACTATAGCTGCAGAATGAAAGAGAAGTTATCTTCTATAAAATCACAACAGATCACATAAATACAAATCTGCCCTAGAAGAGCCAAGCGCAGTATATTAGCTAGTGTTTTCAGAAGCACCGTGTTTTGTACTACTATAATAAACGGCACTGTGGTAATCCAGAAAGGCCAGGGAAGCCTGTGGAAGATGCCTGTATAAATTCATTTCAGGGAGGGGAGTGAAATCGTCAGGCTCATTCATATATTGTACCCCTTTGCCTTCAGAAGCCTTAGTCTGAATTGCCATTTGTAGTTTTATTTTTAAAGAAGAACCCACATGAATATTTTAAATGCAATTTGGTATGCTACATTATTGATCGTGCATTATTTATGTTAAGATTATCCTTAATCATAAAGGCCTTGCAGAGTGCATGACAGAGGGGTGGGCTGAATTTCTCCTTTGTATTTAATGTCATTAACTCAGGGACCAAGGCAGCAGTAAATTCCTAGGGAAGGCACATAGGGTTTTCTGCATATTGCCTATAGATATGAGGTTAATATATTAGATATGAGGTTAATATAGAGGTAGGAAATAAATCCATTGGGCTTATAAATGTCAAACTCAAAACAAATAAATATTAACTTACCTCAAGAACAAGACAGATTTGTAAGAGAAAGAGAAGAATATTGACTGACCCACTTGTCTTTAGGGAAAAGCAAAACTCCAGGATATGTAGCTGATGAAAATGTCTTGGACAATGATGCTCCACATCTCTTCCTCCTCCTCCTTTTTCACAATTCCCAGAGCTAGTATTAAGGAAAGGGTGCATTTTCTCATCACACTGTTTATTTTCTCACTTATGGCATAATTGGGTTCTCTGGTGTTTTAAAGAACATTATAGAGAGATATAAACCCCTAGAACTTCAGAGAGAGTTACAGACCCTGACCTCCTTCCAAAAGGCACAGAGCGAAAAGCGAAAGTTGGGAGGAGACTGCAACAGAGAAATCTGGCGGACACCTCCGCATCCAGATGTTCATTAGCTGAGGTTGCATCTACAGATAGAGTAGGATGGGAATGAGCCTTCTCTCTGCTCTTCCTTCTGGCAATTTATTGCTGTGGGATGTTCTCTATGCTGTGAATGTGCTGCTCTGATTGGTTAATAAGTAAAGTGCTGATTGGCCATTAGTCAGGCAGGAAGTATAGGTGGGACAAAGAGAGAGGAGGAACAGGAAGGCTGAGTGAGGAGATGCTGCCAGCCACCACCATGAGAAACATGATGTAAGATACCAGTAAGCCATGAGCCACGTGGCAAGGTATAGATTAACAGAAATGTGTGTTTGATTGGGTCCGAGTAGCTGCGGGACTGGCAGGTGAGAGAGATTTGTCCTGACCGTGGGCCAGCCAGGACCAGGAAAACTTCAGCTACAACTTATAATCCCCATTTATTCATGGCTGAACATCACATAAATTCTGCTTGAGGTGTACAGCCCAACACTCTCAAGATTGTGAGATCAAGGCATGGTTGAGAAATTGCCATAGGGAAGACCATGGTGATGGTGTGCAGTGTGTCTCCTGGAAGAAACCCTTGGACAAAAAACTATATGTGAAAGCTAAGGAAATGTAAAGCGCATGGAGTTTAGTTAATAATGCACCGACATCCATTCATTCTTCTGATAAATCTGCCATTTGGTTATAAGGTAGTAGTAAAAGGGAAGACTAGATGTGGAATGTATTGGAATTCCTAGTATTATTCATCATGTTTTATTAAAAACTATTCTAAAATAAACATTTTATACAGTTTTTAAATTGTGCACATGAAACACATTTATAACCACTCTGTGCTTAGAAGAATCCTATTTGGGTTAGATTTATTGGGCTTTCCCTCAATGTTAGACACATACCTCATTCTAGCTGTTCAGAATTAGTACATTACATAACGCCCTCGCCACCACTCTTGGGTAGTGTTCGGTCTGAGGTTGTTTTGTCTGAGCCGCCCTAGATCTCTCGATTTATGTCTCTAGACCAGAAGTAAAATCCACAGAGAGGTTGAAGAACCCTTAAGATTTATTTGCTAGTCATCCGCAGCCATTTGCAAACATCTGTTCTGTGCTATTGATGGAAGTAGGTGCGGGGATAAAATGATGAGGCAGTTCTGGTTTAGAGAACTCCACTAGCTGTAGAGGAGAAAACACAGGGCTGCACAGAGCATCTAAGGAGTAGCCAAGGTAGTGGGGCTCACCACCCTTCTCTCCTCCTCGGCCCATTCATTAATTCAACGTGCATTTTAATAATGGCTTCACAGTATCATTGGGTGTAGTCTACCACCACGTGGATTGTACTAGTGAACAGCGCAAACCAGTGTCCCCATCCGCGTGACGCTTACAGTCTCTGAAAATTAAGCAGGGCCGGCCTCCTTACATGGAACTAAATCTGAATTCATACAGATGTCATTATTATCAGTCAGCTGTTAGACATAAAGTCACGAGCTTACCCTCATCTCAGCGAAACCTGTTGTCTAGCAACACCTTCCTGTCGTTCTGATACTGTTAAGGTGACTCACCTTCTGTCCCACCCTGTTTGGGACAGCAGTGAAGTTCCTTCTGGAAGATCAGGGCTCAAGTACAAGTCCTGGTTGTGCCTCAAAATAGTCATGTCACACTGAGTCTCGGTGTTCTCATGTATAAAATGACAGTAGTCTTTTTATTTTACACATTACTGTAAAGATCCAATACAACTTGTATTAAATGACCATATAAGGACTGGGAAAACAGGTTTTCTAAAACAAATACAGATCATTATAGACTAATATAAATATTTCACTAAACCCAGTCTCTTACTATACTGAGCTATCCAATCTTTGGACGCAACTGCACACTGACATTTGCTTCCTTTTAACATGGTGTTGTTCACCGTCACTTACTAGAAGTCCCTAATGCAGAACGGAATCCTGGGCTCTCGGCCTTTACAAAATAACACCCCCCCCTTCGTAATCCTGCAATTTAAATATGCAACCCCAATGCCCAGAAGCATCCAGAAACAGCTCCGTAGACTCTCAGGATTAATCATTGTGCCTATAATCACACAATTAATTAATCAATGCTATAGAGTTTATGAATATTCATACCCTGTAAGATAGATATGTATTTACAGGTCTCATCTTCAGCTCTGGTCAGGTTTGGCCATCAAAATAGTTGTAAGGAACTATTGGTAAGAGATGTACACTAGCCGGGCGTTGGTGGCGCACGCCTTTAATCCCAGCACTCGGGAGGCAGAGCCAGGCGGATCTCTGTGAGTTCGAGGCCAGCCTGGGCTACCAAGTGAGCTCCAGGAAAGGCGCAAAGCTACACAGAGAAACCCTGTCTCGAAAAACCAAAAAAAAAAAAAAAAAAAAAAAAAAAAAGAGAGATGTACACTAGCTAGTCCATTGCCATCATACCATCATATTAAGGCCATTTGGAATCCTAAGCCATTTATTACCGGCATATGAGCATTTTATCTTGATAAATATACTTCAGAAATCTTCAAGTCACTGGCTCCTAGGCCTTGGATGACATTTTGCACTGTTTTGTTTTTCTTTCATTTAAAAGTTGTGTTTATTCTGGAAGTTGACAATTACCAAACACTTGTATGAGTATTAAAATTAGTTTCAAAATGCCTTGTTTTGAATATTACCTTTTTTAGTGTTGGATGATACTCAGGAAGTGTTTTACCCACTTCCGCCCATTCTGATTCATAATGGCATATTATCTTTTCTTCTAACTTTTTTCCTTCTGTTTTTGGTAATATTATGTCAGAAATTTTAAAACTTATCTTTATTTCACGTGTCAAAATGTTGAAGGAAAGAAATGTAGGGTTTTTTTCATTTTTAAAAATATCATTTTTATCCAGTAGAGGGAGTCAACTACAACTAAATGTAGTTAGGACAGACATTTAAAGCAAAAGTGAATATAGATTTTATTTTGTGGATTCAAAATGCATACACATACAATTTTTAAATACATGTACATAATGTAAATCTCAGTACGACCTAACCACAGATGCTTTCTGTGGAGAGACCACAAATTTTTTTTGTTGCCTAGACATATAATAATAATAATCTGTACTCCTGTATTCACCTTCCAACAAGCTGTTTTAATTTCCTTTTAATATGAAATGTGATAGGATATGAACATAAATGAACTTGAAACATGCTTATTATTTTATTTTATTTTATTTTATTCTTTACATATGTTACATCCCGACCACAGTTTCCCCTAACTTCACCTCTTCCAGTCTCCACCCCCCACACCTCCCCTCTTCCCCCAGATCCACTCCTCCGTTTGCCTTCAAAAACTATAAATAAATAAAAGAACAGACCTCCCAGGGACATCAATCGAACAGAAACATGTTTAAGAGGCATAAGTAAAGCAAATGTCCTTTAATTTTCTGAAGAAGTAAAAATATTGAAACCCTAAACTATAATCATATCAAATTTTAATTTTAAGCCTATGATGTCATTGTCCAAGAAATGTTTAAACTATTATGAAATCTTAAGAAGAAAAATCTTGGTGCATCTTAAGAGGCCTGGTTCACCTGCTGGAGGGGAGCCTGACCACTTAGGGATCAGCCAGGAACTTCACTGGCATTCTCTCCCTGCCTCTGGTCCTCCTTAAGGTTAGTCTATTTGATTTTTCTGCACTGATACAGACGAGCAGTTTCATTAGCAAACCTGGTGATCAGGGAGGTCCAGAGACACATCCTTGGTTCCAGGTCAAAAGTTCATCCACCCCAACAGGCAGATGCACTGTAAAATTCCACTCCTGTGGCACCTGCTTGACGTACTGTTTTAATTTCCAGGGCCGTATACCTACCCTCTTCACCTCTGTCCTTTTATGTAATAGCACCTACCTCAACCATAGGCTGCTCTTCTGCCTGATGAAGCTGTAGTGACGGCGGATGCTACCGTCTGGTGAGGTTTGCGAGGATTAAGAGAAACAGAAGTTTGCATATGTGAGGAGTTGGTTTTATTTTCTAAATAGTGTATTTGACCAGAAGTGAGATGTACTGTATTAGCCTTGATTTAGCGAGGCCTGACATAGAAGAGTAAGCATTGCAGACTAAACTTTCCCTTACAAATAACCCAACAACACCCACGCACTATAAACCCTTAGCTCTACCGTGAATTAATAGCTGGGAAATTACACTCCTTCCCTTAGACGCACAAAAATATAAACAGTAACTTTTTAAGTAGGACCCAGATTTTTCCTTTCTTTAAATTGTTTTATTACTTTTAACTGGCCACCTAGGTGGTCTTTGGGGTGCTGCACACTATTCTGTTTATCAAATATTGATGTGAAAAAGGATTGAGTTGCCTTGGCCCTGAGCCCTACTGTGCAAACACTGTGTGTGCCCTGTGTCCCCAGACATGCCGTTTCTGCTGGGAGCCACAGAGCTCGTCTAATACAGCTTACCTTTAATACTCCAAGGACAAGTAGCGGGTCCTCTGAAGATGCCCTTTAGACAGTGAGCTCACTTGTTAGAGTATGTGTTGTGTGTTCCTTTCTTCTATTTCGTTTTAAATATTGCCAGTAACCTCTCCCTCACTTAACATTCAGGATTTCGAGTAATTACAACAGGCCAGCCTTCTTTATGTGTTGTAATCTGATGTGGTACACTATTTCTGATGGACTTGTGATATCAGTAGTAATTCATTTTTTATTCTGAAGTCTAACAGTAAAGTGTAACGTCATAATATTAATAGATGCTTGAGCTTGGAAAAAAACATTTAGATTTTCAATGCACAGTATTAGAGGGCATGGAAAAGAATTTTAGGAATGATTGAATTATAGGGCCATTTACTAGGTTTCAATTTTGTAAGTGAGAACAAGGCAGGAAGTGGGCAGAGGGAGTAGGCTGTCTACATTTCTTCCTCCATTTGCCCAACTGAGAGACTTCCTGAAGTATCAGAATGGTTCACAACATCATCGGTCTCTAAAAAGGCCAGAGTCAGTTTTTCAAACCTTTCACTTTTCAGGCAGTGATAGGCTCAGGCAGAGAAATTGCATGTCTTCATGTTTCTGTTTTTAAGTAAGACTGGGAACAAGCAAGGTTTTCCTCTCGAGATGAAGTCAGGCGCAACGGAAGAGATGTATTTGGATGATCCGAGTTGTAACTGGGGTGACACACTTCACACAGGCTGAAATGGGTGCTCCAAGGGCACAGAATTTAAAGCCAACCTGCAAGGTGTGATTACACCCACTGTTTTCAGGAATTTAGACAGGAACAGGCAGGTAGCAAAGCTGGCTTAGAAATATGGGGCCTGTTCGTTCACTGGAAGAATACACATAAGGGCATCTTTGGAAAGGAAGATGGGGAAGGAGATAGGAAAAATGTTCTTGGCAGAGGAAAATGTTGCAGCAGAAGACTCCATGGCTCTTGTAGCTTAGACTGCTGTAATAAAAAGGATCATTCTTTCAGCAAGAAGACCACTGGATGGAGCAAGTAATGAGTTGAAAGTTTGTCCAGTGGTGGCAGATGTGAGGGTCCCTGGACTAACATCCTCTGGCCTAGTGTTGGGGGACATCACAGCCTGCCTTTATTTGTTAGACTTTAGTTTTTCTATGTTTTTTTTCTTTTCATTTTGAAACAGGATCTCACGCTATAACCCAGACTTGTCTGGAACTCATTATGTAGCCTACACTAGCCTTAAACTGGCAATGATCCACCTCCCTCAGTGTCTCAAGTTCTGGGCTTACAGGCATGAGCACCATGCCTAGCTCCCATGCTTTCCATGGCATTTTTTAACCGATCAAAATAAGTGTGCAAATCAGCAGTAATGAAATAGCAGTAATTATTATTAATTATATGCTGTTTGTTTATACTATATAATAATTATGTAGTTACTACTACTTACTACATATTCGCCATTTAAGGGAGAATTAGACAACTCTGATAGCAACAGCTGCATTTAGAAATCATGACTTGGGGTTCAAAAGCCTTGCTTTTGGAAGTCTCCAAGAACATATGGACTTTGAGGGCAGAGTGGAACATACTCGGGGCAATGTATACACAAAGAGCCAGCTCACGATCTGCCAGTTGCTTCAGCTTATTTTACCGTAATAAAAAAATTTAAAACAAATCTTAAAAGGTTGTGGTTTATTAGTTTTAAATCCTACAGCGTAAGCATTTCACAGTTTGAAGCATTGATTTTTAACTCGGTAGATGAACTGCACAAAATGAAACTACTTTTTAATTGCATTTTTGTTATAGTCATCCTGTATGAAAATGTCCAATAAAATCATTTTGGAATCTTAGGATACCAAGGAGAAAAAAGAAACAAAAAGTGGCAATATTTGTCTCGGCAGTCATTCCTGTATTCACTCATCTGTGCATTTATTCAATAAGTACTTTGTGTGAAGGTCTCTGAGTGATGGTCTATGACAAAGACCTTCCCAGGGATGATGACTAGTTAGACAAGATGTCTGGACAATGCAAATGACATCAGCATCATGAACCTTCTCTGGGAGAAAGTAAGGTGAGGTGGCAGTGTGTAACAGGGATGGCCACGTGGCTGGAGCTCAGAGACAGGCTGAGGCCTGAAGGAAAAGGGGGATTATATGGAGTAGAAATGGGAGAGAGTTAGCTGGTCTTGCAGTCAGCACATCTTTAAGTAGGCTCCGATGGCGCGCAAAACTTTTGGGTGCCTTTCTGAAAATTTCTTCAGGATAGATTTCTCCCTTGCAATTACTGTATTTTAGGACAGAATTGTGTGCAAGGCTCTTGATGCAAATCCTCAGGGAGTTCTGTGAGGAAGTGGAACTCAGTAGTATACAGGCAACTGCATTGTGCAGAGTGCTGGGGTGGGAACATGGGACAGTAAATAGATGAAACCTTTTCTCATTCTTAATGGTTTACAGTTCT
Organism: Peromyscus melanophrys; assembly: GCA_902168415.1. Classification (NCBI taxonomy): domain Eukaryota; kingdom Metazoa; phylum Chordata; class Mammalia; order Rodentia; family Cricetidae; genus Peromyscus; species Peromyscus melanophrys. Next base: position 38,313 of record CABHPR010132418.1, read on the forward strand.
GTGGTGGGTTTGATGCTGAATACTTCATGTATTTATTTATTATTTGTATTGGTTCTTGATATGTGTGTGTACATCTTTGTGTGTTTGCATAGGTGAGGTGTGTGTGTGTGTGTGTGTGTGTGTGTGTGTGTGTGTGTGTGTGTGTAAGCCAGAGATTGATTTTCGCTGTCTTCCTCAAACATGCTCCATCACTGTATTTTTTGAGACAGGGTCTCTCATTGATTCTGCTAGGCTGACTGATCAGAAAGTGCCTGGGATCTTCCTGTCTATGCCACCACACCTGGTGTTTGACTCAGGTGCTGGGAATTGAACTCAGGTCCTCATGCTTGTAAGGCAAGCTCTTTACCAACTAAGCCATCTCCCGAGCCTCATGCTGATTCTTAACACTTGTGTCTTTCCCACCGTTTATCCATTTCTATGTTTACATCTTATTGACTTTGTTCTTGATCCGCAAACACTCTCTATAGAATAATACTGGTCTTTTCCATATTTGTTTCAATTTTTTATAATCCTGATTATATTTTTTTCTCTTTTAACATTAAGATTTTTTTTTAAGTATAGAAACCCCTTTATTTCCCTGTCATTGGTTTTATGCTTCGAAGATGTTCCATTGGAAAATGATATATTCACCCGGATGGTTTCCTAGATCTTTTAAGTTTTGTGTTCTACGTCTTTACATGTAATACTATCCAAATGGAGTGTATTTGGATGTCCATGTGACATATCTAGTGTGGGAGCCCGTTCTCGGGTTCCTCATGGCTTTACCCAGCAGGTCCGCATAGAGGATGATTAGGACCACGGGCCTGAGTGCAGGTGTCTGAGATGGTCTGCACTTGGCTGTGCTGGGGGAGGAGGTCATTTGCTCCACCCCTTGGCGTCTCTATAAAAACCCTGGGGCAGAGACAGTCGGGGCCCATTGGAATAGGTTTCAGGCCCTCTCGAGGCTATCCTTTATTTTCTATCTGTTTATCTCCGCAAGATTCTCTGCAATAAATCCTTCTATCTAATATTTCCTGCTGCTCACACTCAAGAAAACCCTGGGGAGCTGTGGGGTAGGTGGGTAAATGCCCCACAATCTAGATTGCCTTATTGGGGAGAGTTTAGCTGATCTCCCTCTCTGGTATGTATTTCCTTAGTCACATACTATATTCTTCTATTTATTGGTGCCTTCTTTCACTCTGTCCCTTTTTGCTCATACATCTTTGCCTCCTTATACCTTTGGCAAATGGCTTGTATCTTTTTCTGTCTTTCCTTCTGTAACTTTCCTTTTATTGCTAGTTAACCCTGTCTAAATGTACAATTCAGTAACACCATGTATATTTACAGCATTGTAGAACCATCAACACTCTGCATGCCCAGACTTTACATCATTCCAAACTGAAACCCTGTGTCTATCAAGAAATCACCCCAAGCCCCAAAGGGATTTAAATCACAATGCACTGGTGATACACTTTAGTGTCTGATGTAAACACTACCACCCAATCGCCAGCTTTCCTGTAAAGTTTATACCTGTAGTTGTAGGTATGTGTAGTATTCTTTTATTTTAGTTTCAATGTGGTTTTTACTTTTTTAATTGGCACATACTAAGTATGCATATTTGTGGGGCACAACATGATACTTTTAATACATGTCTGAAATGAGTAATGATTGGACCAGAGTAATTGGTATGTCTATCACCTCAGATATTTCTTTGTATTGAGAAACTCTGGCATTGACTGGCATGTCCATCACCTCAGATATTTCTTTGTATTGAGTAACTGTGGCATTGTTTTAAATACTTCTTCTGCTTTATCTGATATGCTGGGTGTTATGGCTCTACCACTCACCATGACCTTAGTATTACTTCTTTTCTCATTGAAGTATGTCTCACAAAAGCAACTTAAGGAAGGTGGGGTCTATTTTGTTTGGGTTCATAGTTTGAGGCTACCATCCATTGTGGAAGGAACATGAGGTGGAAAGATCTTGGCTGTGGTTTTAGACTCATAAGGCAACCCTAGTCGAGAGATAGAGAGCGATGAATCTGGCTGGTTCATTGGGGCTTTCCTCCTTTATCATCGGTCAAAGATAATAGTCCAAGGAGTCATGCTGTCTACTTCCTGGGTGC